>LOND01000127.1:56653-71365 GCA_014220965.1 Paragonimus kellicotti | reverse complement strand
CCAATCAAGTCCAACCAACAGTTGCGACACGCTTGTTTCATCTGTACCCACAAACAGATCGGAAGTAACGCCATCCGAACTCTGGAACTGGTTAAAATATCGGTCAGTCTGAAGCTCGCACTAAACAAACCAAACCACTTATCTCATTATTGTTGTAAGTTATTAATATCCTTAGAAAAACAATCCAGTCGCTATGGAAAGTGCGTGTATCACAAATAACTACGTGATTCTTGGACATGTATTCCCTGAAAAACAAAACACTTTGATTGCTGTTTGTGTATTATGAAGTAAACATTATGAACAGAAAAAAGTCTTGAATTGTGTATGGTCACGACTCTCAACAGTTATCTTATCAAATTATCGTTACCAATGATCATAACACCGAATTTTGCTTGAAGCCAAAACTGTAGCACAGTCTAAGGGTCACGCAAATGACATGCGCTGAGATACCCGATGACTTCGAGTGTTGATTTTTTATGTCATTTGTCGTACTATTTCAACGACGCTTCATCAACTGTGAACTATGTTCTCACCTTCTTGAGTAACGAAACTTTGTTTACATCCGTACAACTTAACTGTTGACATTAAAAAGTTAACGACATGTTTGTGAATATGTACACAGGATACAGTCTCCGATGAACTATCGTTCCTACGCACACTGTTCTTACAAAATGGCTATCCAGAGCGTTTTGTGGACAAGACTATGCAACGTCGTGAGAAACAGGATAAGATGACCCAAGCGGAAAAGAAAGCAGTATTTATCTCATTACCATTCAAAGGGGATACGCTTGCCGAAACAATCACTAGGAGACTTAACACTGTTATCAATAGAACATTCTATGCTGCCAAATTACGTGTCTGTTTCAACTCTACTCCAGCTTTAAGCTTACGGTTAAAGGATAAAGTGCCCGTTTCTGCGGCTTCTTTCTGTGTATACTCATTTCACTTGTTCCTGTGGAACTAGTTACGTGGGTCGCACGACCAGGCACTTATCTGAACGTATCTGTGAGCACCATTCAGCATGGATCAGTAGCGGAGTCACCAAGACAATTACCAGCGCAATTGTTGCACACCTCGTTGATACACATCATACTGTCAACCTGGACTCCTCTTTTCGTCCGATTTACCGAGTCAACGCCGGTCACTCAAAAGCTGTCAGATGCCGAATTTTGGCCACAGCTGAAGCGATTGGAATTCGATTAAAAATCCACCCTTATGCGCACAAAAGCGCTTTGTTCAGACGTTGAAGTTGCCATGGCCAACCACCCACACCACGACCGATCAAAGCGTCATGGTTCCAGTTGCGTCATAATTGTGATGTTATGTAATTGGCCTGATGATGAGTAATCGTAAACGAGCTTGTTTGCTACACTATTTTTTGATGACTACCCTGGGAATTTCTAACCATTAACGACATGTGTTTAGCTTCCAGCTCTCATCCTCCAAAGAATAAATTATTTTTGGCTGATATCACTGAATGCGATGTAGTTGAGCTCAAGCGCTACAGAACAGCCTGTATCAGGCTTTCCTAATTTCAGTTTGTCCGTGTATATTTGTGAAAAACGACAAATGAAAACTCTAGATTTGGACATGATTGGATAAACTAGAGGTTCCCACTCATTCGTGTTTATCTCACGAAAGTTCAGATAATTTAGCCATATTCCCGCTAATTTATGCCTGCTGAGGTTGACTGAACTTGACCAAACTGAACATAAGAGACAGCACATTTTTAGTTTCTTTAACATAACAAAACATTTTGGTATTGGTATGTTCGCCGAGCTTGGCATTTAGGTTGCAAACGTTTCATCACCAAACGAGGTGACATCATCAGTGCGTAAGTGTTTCAGCGTATAGTTTTGAGCGTGTACACGTGTAACAAAACATGTCCACTTTTGGCCTGCTCTATGGGGTGTGACTGAATTTGCTTGATAACACCCATGAACAATTCTCCTTTCGTACACGTTTGCTTGTTAACGATTTTATGACCTTAGCTGAAAGTTCTGGACAAACTGGTGTATGTGCGGTCAGATTTGATGGCAGGCCGGAAGATGCCGAATATACATCAACTAAACTTCTGGCCTTTTTTGTCTCGGTTATTCAAGTCTACCTGTTTGTTTTACTTCAGCTTGATGCCTAATATGTATTACTCTGAACAGAAGCACAAGTTGCGTTTCAAGACACATCGCCCATTGAACAATGTAGATGCACCTGTTCATGATTAAGTTGCAACAACGGTGTCAGAAGATTACGTTTGTGAGGCCATACTCATTGAATACTCCTCTAATTTCACTCAGAGGAAGGTCATTTAGGCGGCCGGACATTATACAATCTTTGATGATTCTCTGTTATTCAATGTCCCATGTTATGTAGATAGATTACAGACACACGAACTGCCGTCCCCTGTAAGTGGTGCGTCTATCACATACAGTATCCTCAAGGTTTTTTCTTTTACTTGGATTACGTACATACGACGTGGCTTCTCTTTGTTGACTGTTAAACACGCAAGCATACTAGACAGATGCAGATAGTACAAATTAATATGGATGGGTGAACACGAAAAATGGCACAGGTCTGTGTTGTGCAATCCATACTGTTTATAAAGTTTGTGATCATCCCAAGTGAAAGATGGGCAAAACCGTCTTCATTTATACAGATTTGGAGGAATACGTTTTCGACTATTCCATGTGTTATTGTTGACAAATTCACCATCATAATGTTCTACAGTATACTTTGACTGATTACCTATGAGGGGATGACACCTACACCACCCTAAGAAGGTTGCTTCCTACTGGAAAGCGACTGATAACCGATATGGTCCACTTCCTACTTCGAACACAATCTTTTTTCCACAAGGTCACAGTTTTCTTTTAACGTTAGGCCAATCCATCTTGATCCTCAACTGGAATGTTTGTTGTGAATGTGTTCCACGGTCTATCATGTGTGACAAACCCTGTGACCAAAATCAGCTATACGCAGCCAGTGGTTCAATAGACAGAAAACCTTTGGCTAACTTCTGTGATCGCACTGGCAATCATACAGCCCCGACAGTGCTGACGACTTCGACCCTACACTTGTTCTTGCTGTTAAGTAAGACTACTAAGAACTTCACCTCAAGACCCGCCTGTTGGAGTTACTGTTGTATAACATAGGAAAAGTCCTCCATTTGTCTTCTCTTTCGGTTGGCATCTCATGGAATTTTGATTATTTGCCTCTTTCTTGTATATCTTTCGTGTATACAGCGTTTGTTCTTCGACTGGTTGACGCCTTCCCACGACCTCAATCAAAGCGTTCCAGCGGTAGACAAAGTGTAAAAAAGGGTCGAAACAAAAAGTGAACAAATAGACTGATCTGGAAACTTCTGGCGAAGCAGTCGAACAGGACTTTTCTGTTAATGTGCATCTCGTCAGCCAAGGAGAACTGACATGTGTACATTATGTGTTCGTAGCAAGGTGACTATTGCTCAATTGAACTCATTCTTTTTGCTTATTTTTCTCATATTTCTATTATCTCTTTCACTACTGTTTGAACTGGTCGCAACTGGTAACGTAGTATGTATATGCCAGTCTCGTAGCTGGTTCTAGGTAAATGTAACTGTCTATATACTATTACTGATGCTGAGTATTGTATCGTTCATCTACTACTTAGTATTTCTGATTGTTTTGTGTTTTTTGTACACTCGTTATAAAAACTTCGGTCAAAATTCGATGAATTTCACCATCGGTCTCAGATGTCCGTTCCTGAACATGTCACTGTCTTTTCCAAATGATGTTTAACATTATACAATTTTTTTTTACCGTTAAGTCTTAAATTAGAAGTCATTGATATAAAATAGTTGCTTTATATTTACTGGAAAAAAGTTTGAATGCTCGTTATTTTTTAGCAGTACAACCGTTGTGCATCACTTTAACTTACTCGTAAATGTGGGTGAACTTGGGTGGTTGGCTTGTAAATGGTCTTATCCGTCTTGATAATGAAGGTGTCAACTGTTTCATGTTCTGCGTCTCGTGAATGTGTACATTCAATATCTAAAGGATACTAATAATAATTACTGTGCTTTGGAGAGAAAGAGAGGGAACTGCAACTTTATTTAGGGTATTTAAGCAGGCATTTGGAAGTTTTGGTCAGGCTTTGCGTAAACCGTTTTCGTATTGGCTAACATCTTTATTTTGATGGGTTTTCCCTATTAATTCATTCCAACATTCTTCATAGCTTCCGGTTACATATGTCATCATGTAATTGGCTCAAAGTGTTGAAAGGTTTAGCCACAGAACAACCAAGCCGGCCAAACATCATCCTTTCGCTATTGTGCTGGCCCAATGTGAACACAGTTTTGTGACAGGCAGACATGTTTATCTGAGAGGACTAGAGAACAGGACTCACGGCGGTCTTGATCTGCATGCTCGTTGCAAGTTTTCTGTAAGGGGTGAGAAATGATCGAGATGATGCGACGACTAGAATCATTTTGAACACAACTAACGCGTAACGTAAATGCTGTAATAACAAGGTCATTTAATGGATTATCGAATTTAACTTGGACGCTGTGATAGGATTTCGTTTACTAGTCCATTTCAGAACGTCCTACAGTGATCATTGGCAGTGTCAACCAAATCGCACCCAGGGGAACAATCATGAGTAAGCCAAACTTCTGACCACTCAACACGCACCTGCCAGTTTAAGGTTGTTGCCGTGGAAGTTGGAGGTAGTGAAGACAGTTATGTTTCAAACCATACAATAAGCTTGAATACGCAGGATTCAATGCGTCTTTGCAGGCGCTTGTAACCCTCCTTGGATTGCAGTAAGCCTGAAGTCATTAAGGAGAAGCACATTCAGTTAATCTACCGTGGAGTTATACTTCGGGGACCCCAGTATTTCGTAATACGAGGTTGCAAGGTGGAATCTGTCAAACAAAAGGCATTTTCGCTCCCGTATCAAAGCCAGTTGGAAAAAATGGGGAACGGAAGTAGGTTCCCGTGCATGCAGAGTGTTTTCGGGGTTTCTTTTCGCTGTCAAAAGCATGGGAAAGTAACTTCCGAAATATGTCGGTTTGTGTTTTCCCCGATTAAACGTCAGGGGTAATTGGGGGGGGGGAGTAATTAAGTTAAGCCTATGGTCATACTATGACAAGCAATTGTCTTTATGGTAGCAAGCACAAGTACTCATGGAGGTACTTGAAATTTTGGGAAAACTGGGGTATCATTGGTTGATGGCGATTTCCTGTGTAAGGTAACCGATAGTTATCCGATTTTGCAATAATGAGGAAGTAACCCAGGAAACTGAGACAAAGCAATGACGGTGTAGTTGCACTTAGGATCTTCGTGCTAGCTGTCCTAACCAGACATCGGATTTGGTAGATGTCAGATTGTCTGTAACGTTGTGCTTTGAATTGTCTATGAGGTTACGTGACCTTCATAATAAATCTCGTTAACTCAGATCTAAAACACAACGCCATCATTGTCACAACCACAAATCTCGACTTCCCAAAATTCTACGAACCTCAGGCATGATCAGTTGATTATTTACACCCAAACTCAGTTACAACTTGACTTAGTGGGTAAGAGTTTTAGTTCATGGTAAGACGGTTGTTTGCTCTAATCCTGTTGTCAGTTTCAAGTGAATTCAAGCAAGTGCCTGTCAGCAAAAGTTGGGAAACATGAACACAAGTTAAAATTCTAAGCGTTCGTTCGTAACCGTTGACGACCGCTAATGAAGAGAATCGTTTCCACTCAACCAGTGAAGTTTGAACAACTAAACACAACCATAAACATTTCATTCAACAATAGCCTATTTGTGTACGTTTGCTAGCAACAGTGTTTCGGTTAGATTACACTGAGCCCTGACTAGTACGATGTATTAGCGTGTTTTGCTACGAGGACTCTTTTCTTTCAACTTACTGGCACATTTATAGCTCAAATGTGTTTTAACTAAATCATCTCTTATTTTGATGCCACATACATCCTTGAACAATACAATAAATACACCGAAAAGCCGCCAATTTAAATAGCCAAAAATCAATAATCTATTAGCTTGTGTATCACCTACCTCGGGTAAAATGTTGAAAAATAAAACACAGCATACGAAAGAACGTTTCCACCTGAGAGGTAGGATGACTCCACCAAAGGTACTTACAAAAGTGGCGAATTCGGCCAAACATAGAGCGACTGAATTTTTTAATACCGTACGTACCAGGCTGGAGTCTCCTACTCTCGTCAGACGGGGTGGAGTGCCACATAGACGAGTTGAATCGGCAGACCGAAGCAATAGCAACTTGAATAATGCAGATATGAACGGTTATGAAACTTCTTCAATGCAAACCACTTCAACCAGTTCTTCTACTCATTCAGGATTTCTCGGCTTTGCTTTACCAACTACTGTGAACGCGAATGATCCTCTTCCGGTACCTGCATGTCGCCTTGGGGCTTACCAGGCCGAGTGGCTTACAGATGTTGAAGGAACCTGGAAACTGATCACTGAAAATGCGGCAGTTGCTCCGGTGGACCAGCCTGAGTCAATCAGTGAGAACTCACTTACACTTCGGCGTAGGAATAGGGCGTTGAAGAAAGAAAGGAAATTTCTAAAAATTAAACTTGAAATCTTGTATGATGAATTGGTGAAACGGACTGCTTTGGTGCATCAGCAAGAAAAATTACTAGATCATCTACGAAGTGAAATCAAAATCAAAATGGGTGAAACACCTGAATCCGTACGATCGGAAATGAGACGGGAACTGGAGAATAAGTTGGAAAATACACGTTCGAAGAACGAGTCGAGATCGGATATTATGACACCAGAAAGAGAAGAGAATCACCTCATCAATTCGAACTCTTTGTCAGAAAGTATAAGTTTAGAACAATTCGAACATAGAACGAAAGTGGAAAAAAATATATCAAGCACCCAACATGTCACTGCAAATTCACTTTCAAAACCACGATTGGAGAAAGATAAGACCGACACTGTTGACTGTTCACAAGCTGGAGGAAAGCCTACTCCATCCGCCCTGCTCAAACCTGCTTTAAAACCTTATTCGGTGGAAGGAGAATCTAAGTCTAGTGGCAGTGAACCAACTGAAGATACCCTGAGTGAGACGACTTCCAATACCAGTAATTCAAAAACCAATTCGACTGAGACTAATGAGACGCGTAATGATGACTCGAATAATGAAACGTCAAAAACTGTAACTAATAGAGAATCGGAAACAGAAGATGATATGGAAGATGAGCAAGAAAACGATGATGATAACGAAGAAGTTGGTGCGGAGGATGAAGAGGAAGAAGGGGAAGAAGAGGAAGAAGAGATGGAAGAAGAACTTGAAGACGAAGAAGAAGAGTTGTCAAAAACGGATGAATCACAGACAGACCTGACGATTGGCAATCGTCGTAGGGTTGTACAGTTTGGTACTGTCTCCAGAAGGTAGTATTGTCGTTTAACTTTATGAAGGACATCGACTCATTGCTCCGCCAAAGTCATCGCAACGTTTTCCCTTGAGATTAATGCTTCTTAAAGTTGAACTCTGAGAATGGAATATCTCGATTCCGCTTCTAGTATTATGCGAACTTTCTCACCCTACTGCAAAATAAACTCATACGGTAAATGACATTTTGGATACAAAAGTTCTCTGCTTACTTTTCAAAATGAGTCATGAGTAGGACGATTAAACATGACAGGACTATAAAGTGGATTGTCAGATAAATTTGATTAATCGTTGTTGGCATTCTTCAAGCATGCCAGTCTACTTTTTACCTTCAGTTAGTTCTTATTTGTATATGGACTGTCACAAATAACTAGAAAACCACTTGGTTTTATTTATAACCTCGCATTGGCTTGCACACGTTTTGTCCTCAATCGATATGCCATGCCGAGTTTGAGATGGTTCCTTCAACGAACCGCTGAAGAGGTTGCCCGAAATAGTCCCACATCCGTGGGTTGGCAAACCGTACATGTTGAAGACTTTCGTTTGACTGTGCGGCGGACATGCATGCGTCGCTTCACTATTAATGACATGCTACGCCCGTAACCTTTCATCTGTCTACATCTGACTGGAGTCGGTCACGTGACCTTCCTGATTGAACAATTGGTCTTTGGCGTTCTTACGGTTGTGAATTGGTGGTGTACTGTCTGCTGCTTGATCCTGTAGTCGTTTCCGCTCGCTATGTCTCACCGTTTCTTTTGTACGTTTTTTTCTATATTTTCTGGCTGTACCTGACTAGTATAGTACCATTTCGTATTACCACTGCGCAATACCAGTTCACAAGTGGAAACAACGTCATCCGGCAATTAGATTCACTCACATATTTCTAATTCGACTGAAATGGCACTTGGTGGCAAGCTGAACACATAAACCCTCAGGAACTATGAACCAAAGCAGAAGGTATAATACCCCGGTACTCGAACAGATACGAACAACCGTCTCTTTATACCATGACTATATGAAGTGAATACCAGTGCTCCCGATTTTAAACGCAACTAAATTGCCCAGCCGACATTTTGGAGTCATTTAAAATCTAGTTAGTTCCGTATAACTCCGGTGACTCGTTGCAGTTCTTGGAAGCCATGGAATTACTGAATTTGCAGACTAACAATAACAGCTATCGCTGCGCTTGGATTCCGTAAAGTATGACCGAGTTGTTACACTTGACTTGACTTAACGGACAAGAGTTTCGTTTCGGTGACCGATAGACTAATCATACTCAGTAAGTTATTAGCCATGTTAACAAATTGACGAGAGCAACAAAACATGGGAGTGCTACTTCCACATATCAACAGACAATAGATGAATCGAGACGGGTTCGTTTTCTTCGAAGATGAACGGAATCCTCCTGAATACATTTGTCTATTTGCCTAACATTTATGGCAGTTTAATTTCGAGTTAACCCAACTTGTTGTGATTATTAGCTCAGTACATTTAGAAAAACGATAGGAAATAACAAAATAAAGAAGCCGACAACATGTTGAAATATATTAATCGGCTAAAAAACGAAGTTGTTGGAGAAGACGACCGCCTTCAGGCTTTAAAGTAGCTACCTATTTTTAGGTTCAACGACTCCGGCGTTAACAGACATCATCATCATCATCATCATCATCATCATCATCATCATCATCATCATCATCATCATCATCATCATCATCACAATACATCAGTGGTTCACACTGATGCTTAACTGCCACACAACCACGAAGAAGAAAAAGCAAACCCTGTATAGGAAGAGAGAAGAAAAAAGGGAAGGGAGGGGACCTAACTACTAAAAATAGCTACGTCTATATTCAAAAATCCAACGCAAGTAGCCTTGGCCCTCAAGTATTGGATTTCTGGAAACTTTCTTCTACTGGCCTTTCATTTTGTTTGCGTGGCATGAAGGCCCAGCATGAAATTCAGAACGCAGATCACTTTGTTCAGCTGGATGAAGGGCACGAGGTATACCTCAAGCATTTGAAGGTAAGAGTTGAGCGCAAATAATAGGTAACGTGAGTACATTTTTCTTGGAGTACTACAGACCAATTAGATGGTGGTCCGGAATATCAGCCCAAATCGTTACTTTTGTATCACATTGTCTACAACTGAGATTAGAGTGCTGTGGATCTTCGGTGACACGGACATGAGACAAGTGAGGCGATCACTTGAAGTTAGAATCTCGTTTTGTCAGTAGAAAAGACATGTGGAACGTCTAGTGTCCATTAAATTACAAACAAAGTTTAGTTTCCGACCCTCATTTCCTGTCAATAGTCTTTGGATTATTTCCGTATGTAATCAAAATTTCCGGCCCTTCAGGTTTAGAACGTACCATTACATTCTTAAACCATTCTCCTCTATTTTTCCGAATATTTACGAGTAGTATTTATGTTGTATCCTAAAAAGTCACACCATCCACTCATGTTGTGCTTTAGTCCCAATGTCTTCATCTCGTGCATATGCACAGTGTCCTGTCTCATGAACTCATCTTGAAACGAGATGTACAGTGAATGTACGACTGTTATGTGCTCATGACGCGTTCGTTAGTAACAGCTCTGCTTATGTGACTGATAACTGTCGTAGCACGTCGCATAAGGTTGGAAAGACAGAACTTAATGGCGCTTGCGAACTACTGCACCATTCTAACAACAGCACGAGCGTACGCGAGTATTCCAACTCATCAGTCGCGCTCCATCACTAACCGCACGCGTTCCATCAGTGACAGTGATGACCACATAGATACACTCGAGATGATTCTAATTCGATTACAGCTGCATCCCACCGACTTCGTGACAAAACAGGCCAGGTCAGTGCATCCCTCGTCAGCGACGGCTATGCTACTATGCCTAGTCTATATACCCTGCACGTCCGGTGTAAATCTTAGAATAGACGCACATCGATCGTTAGCGACTGTTTTAGTCGTTGTTCAAAATGATGTCTCCAGTCGCGACAGCAACAGAGGCAGGTACACATACAGATGAATAGCTAGCGAAAAGCGACTGTGAACACCAATGTAGTTGACGGCAAGACAACCTGACTCAATTGCTTTCGACATGCATCCATGAGACTCTCTTGCGTATGTGTACGAGTATAGCTTTAACTGTGATGAGTAGTCGCAATGAGGATTGTGCTGTTATTTGCACAGAGTGAAACGCATACAGCCACTAACTGATCGTCTGTCTTCGTGATTCACACTAAGACGTACTCCAGTCGTTCTAATCAAAACACTAAGTACAGAGCGATCTTAGACTCGAGTCTATCGCTACTATCATTAACAGAGCTCAGCTCAAGTAGTGTATAGTACCTGAAATGCACTTGCCCGGATCGTATGAACTCCTGCCCTTCTTTCAATGATGGCAACTGTGTTACTCTACTCTCCGATATGACTCACACTTTAGGCCCGACCACATTAATCACTATGTGGTGCTGGGCCGGAGATCACGCTCCAATTCACTTCAACACCCAACTAAACAAGCAAAATATAGCCACTCTAATCTATGTGCTCCATCCAGACCCGAACATCATAGATAAATATAAGACTACGATGACAATAAATAGCTAGCTAATGTGTCCTGTTGGATAGTAAAGTCTGAGTAGCTGAGTCCTGATTAGGAAGAGTCCTACAGTTAATTTATTAGACATTCTCGCGTGCTTATTTGAGCATAGCGCATAAACGATCCTAGTGGCACCAATTACCAATACTACTGATCGTGCCGAGAGCATGAGTTCTTGTCAATATGACTGAATATAGAGTTGAGGTACGTTGACTTACACGGCTTTTTCCATCTTAATCACGAGACTTTCACACCAACACTTGTACACATGCAAGGATAATAGCCCAATTAGACTTAATTACGATTAACTTAATGAAAATCAATTAGTAGTGAGACTTGCTGAGCGTCAAAACTACAAGCCACTTATTTTTCTGTTTTAGTGTTGATGGTGTCTCATCAATAGGACGTCGCAAGTTTCACAATATTCCAACATTTCGCTATCACCACTACCGTCCTGTTTGTATGCCTACACCCGCTCAAAGGTTGTTGACATGCAGCTTTGACCAAAACGGATCTTGCGTTATTGGTCTTCAGCTTAATTGCTCCGATGTTTGCCCAGAGGTTCTCGTCATCAAAGCGTGTCTTCTTCAACGTTCAGTACCCACGTTCTCGTCCTTCCTGCCAGCTGTCTCATTGCACAAAATAGCTAATCAGCGTCTTTCAATTTCACGGGCTGCAATTTGCTGATGAGAATCGTCCGACCGCCTGGGTTCAGCCAGCATTAGGTGTGTACGTGAATCTCAGTGAATTGTGGTTCTGTGATTAGAACGCGCTTGTCCCACTGTATGTGGAATATGACTCGCTGTGTTACCGTGGTGATGCGGCAAGCGCCACTCGGTCTCAAAACTTACAAGCAGATAGATAACGGAAGCTTACAATAAGCGAGATGTTGTAATCTATGGTATACGCCTATTGATGGACAGACTAAGAACAAACATTGGATTTGACCTTTGCGTTCGTTATTAAACCCCCATATCAAACTGACTGGAATAGAGTATTCTTGCAGAATGACGGGGTCCGGTAACAAGACAGCAAAACTGAGGAAGGTTATACGCGACTTGGAAACTTCGTGACACATATCAGTAACCTCACGACACATTTCACAAACAGTCAGACAAAAATTGGTGTGTGGACGCTGTACGCCAACACGATCCGATCAGAGCAAACTTGCCAATCTGACAATTCATGAGGTATTTTTGACTGTACCGTTTATTGCCAGGAACATACCTGTGAGTCACTCGTCAAATTCCTCTATAAGGCCCTACTGGAATGACATGTTTCATCGAAATGTTGCTCCGTAATGCTGTAATGATCGAGTTAAATAGAACACGATAAAAACTTTTGGGGAACTTATCAAGTTGAATAAACGAATGCGGAGTCTCATGGCTTTTGGTGGCTGATGAGTCGTTTTTGAAATACTGCATGAGGCTTATGGAATCAGTGGGTCAGGGTGGTGTATCCTGAAGGGGTTGTAACCGACCATGAAAACACAAACTAGCGCCATAGGTGTGCTGTTTCTGATAGCCCCAACTGGTCACAAAAGCGCAGACTGAAAGTTGCTTCGGTTTGTGCAGCATCAGCTTTGCAGCAGAGGAATTCGCTGAAAGCTCTATGCTCCACCATTCATGCAAACCGATTAGAAATGTGTGGTTCACGTGGCAATTATACTTGCATCATACCATCCATGGATTAGGTGACTTATGTCGAACGCGGATAAGCCTTTGCTTCAAAATTTTCCATAGGTTGTGCTCTCCTCATAATGTCTTTGATTGATCACTGAATGCTGATCAGTGCACGCAGTTGAGAAATAATCAGCTTTATCGAAATGGACTTGCAACAGACTGAGTCGGTTAAGGAGTTCACAAACAACGGATTAACGTCACCCACAAGGATTTTAGTATGCAACTCGCAGATGGAAACTGTAAACAAAATACGAATAGAAACCTTGGTGTGGTTGGAGATATTGCTCGTGAGTGCCAAGGTGCGACTGAATCTACACCAAAAATGTATATCAAATCTCTGTTGAACTAGAGTTAATACAATCTATTACGGATAAAAAGCGCAATTTATGTGCTTCAGAATTCCCAGACTATGTTGCGACGATACATATGTATTTGGCCTGAGATCTAATCCTACATCGTCCTAGGGTGAAGATACGTAGGAACTTGTTCATGTTTTCGCACCAGATATCCACAAGTTTGACCATCACATTTTGCTTACTTGACCAATATTGACTTAGTGTGTTGCGGTTACCGAGCGGATAAACTGTGCCTGGTTCTACTTTGGACAGACTTCGTGTTCCAATTATACAAGACTAATATCCGGTTATTACATTAAGAGCACTGATGAAGCCATTAGGAAATAATTACAAAAACGAACTGCTTCGACATTTAGGGCTACAATTTTAGTTCGAAACAAAGTCTTATATGTGATAGCGTTTTAGTTAGGTTGAAAATGTATCTGGTTCAGATTATTTTTTCAATAAAAAACTATTATACTCATGAGCAGTCTCAATAATATTTACCACTACAACTAGCACAACCCCAAGTGTAACAAATTTTGATTACCCGAATATCGCAACAGTTTAGAAGGTTGGGTAGAGCCTTTTTGCCTTAAACTTGACCACTTGCACTCGAATTTGACAGACTTAAAGACAAGCCCAGTCGGGTTGTAGCTTTTTGGCTGATGTGTCTGTTTTAACCAGCCAAGCCTACAGCCTGGTTCGACACACTGCCGATGATCGGGCTAAGCCATACACGTGCCACAACCGGACGATCGATAAGTCTCAAGCCCGAGAGGCTTGGAGACCTGGCAAACTCGAATATCACCACCAGTCAATTGAGCGATCGGCAAACCAATTGCGATGACGAACCTGGTGACAGCGCGCGTTCCAACCGCCTAAGTCCATCAGACTGAACACAAGTCAACGCGCTTTCATGGCCAGAGGAACAACGGTTTCTGGCATTCTGCTTGTGCGACGAACCCAATTCTTGTGTAACAGAAGTTAATACACATTTAGGTTAGAGCTTAATGAGATAAAACAACTAAAATTGAGGTTACCATCTTAGGTGAGATAACGCACTCAGATCAAGCATCACAATTGTTTAAGGAAGATATTTTAGGGTTAGTCTCATGAAATGAGACATCGTATCGCCACTGTGTGTCTCCGATCTGCGTTGACTTTTCTAGGATGACGATTTAGCCTCTTAGAGTAGACAACAAAAGCGAATAGATTTACTGTCGATTGTCATGACCAGTACACTGATGTTTGTTTAATCCGTATCAGACTTAAGTGCTAATAAGCCTCCATGGTGATTAAGGCCAGTAATGAATACAATATGGGTTAACCAATTGAATCTTTTGTCCGGATGCGTTTTGTCGCATTTACAGTACTCTCTAGGCAGAAGGAAATTGCTTTCAAGCTATTAAGTTCCACACTGAAACTTATATGGATGGGACGCAGGTCTTTGTGATGCGTGGCGAACATGCGTTATAATGATCGTGTTTTGTTGCACTCAAAAGAACCTTGGAGGTTTCTTTAACAATAGAGACAGCTTCTCTGTGGCAACATGTTTGGAGGTATTTCATCTCTTCTGGGTCTGCAGTGAGTACTTCTGAGGAGAAAGTGAATTTGGTAACATTCTCGTTGGTAACGTACAAGAAAAACCTTTTCCAGGATGCCGCCGTCTGGACCACAGACACGTCTCCCTCAGA
>LOND01000127.1:16305-38099 GCA_014220965.1 Paragonimus kellicotti | reverse complement strand
TACTACGTTGGCGCGGTGATCAGGCTTGTGTGTTTTGATTTGGAAGGCTATGCCGACTAGAACTTCGGTCCTTCCGGGTTTATTACTCTCAGGAAGGCCAAAGGGGAGTAGCCACGCAAAAAACCATAAAGCTCACAGATGTGTACAACGCACTGTTAAATGCGCATTTTCCTATATGATAAGAGATCTTCAATGAATTAATTCGTCTAGGACATTATGTTTAAGAATTTAACTTAAGTTACAGAATGACACTAAACAGAAGAGAATAGCAGTGTTGAGGCTCAGTCTCACCAATGGAACGCTCGTTATCTGATAGCCTACAGGAATAAAGTTTGGTATGTTACTATAAAAAGACAAAGGGGATTTTCATAGATGAATTGAAAATGCACTACCAGCGAGCTCTAGCAAAAGCGGAACTCAAGTATAGCGCTCCTTTTCAAAAGGGGCTGAACAAAAAGTCTGCAGGACTGCGAAATCTGCGATCAGTTATAGGAGATGTTCAGCTGATTTGTTGTCATTGTTTGTTAAAACCTTTGAAAAAATGCGTAAACTAACTTGTATGCGTCCTGAGGAGCCGTCTGACGTAGTATTACTAACCAAAAATCATCCGTTTTTAATTTTACCTACTATCACTATGTTTTTGTCAACACCATCTGTCTTGAAGTGGACACATCAACCTCCCATGCTGGACTCATTTGTTCACAAGCTTAAGTGATTCGCATAAAGTGTAACAAATCCGTTTGTCTGTCTCAGTGGATATCTGCACAAATGCACACCTTAGTGTCAGTAAACGATTGTGTACTGGTTTCAGGAGTGAACGCTATCATCTCACAGCCAGGTAGGCGATTCGATCCGGTTTCCTGTTAACTAACCAGATTCTAGGCATCAACTGCGTGGTAAACGGGTTGATTGCCTCGAAACAAACGCCTCAACCTTCGAAGTTGGAAATATAATAGACTTGCAGACATGCACAAATTCGTTGACAATTGAAAGTGGACAACGCGAAACGATATAATATATATATATATATATGGGCTGTGTTTGCCTTTGACTGATTTACAATTACAGTGAGATTGAGTGATTTTATATACATCCCAGTTATCTCCATTGACTTATCAGATATGAACGTAATGGTTTTATTGTGAATGAATATGTTCGGCTGATCTTGCTTATTCTGGCTGACTACGTAAGCATCTCATTCCGGCGACCTGTTGGCTCATCGCTGACACAACCAGCACCGTCGCGGAAAAATTAGTAGTCAGCTAAAGGGTGTTGTACACATGTACTTACCTGCGTATACTCAGGCGTAGAAAAAGTGAACTTCATAAACGGACAACATTTATAAACCCACCACGTGCACTGCAATAACACAGTTGTACCTGTGCATCCAACTTT
Organism: Paragonimus kellicotti; assembly: GCA_014220965.1. Lineage (NCBI taxonomy): Eukaryota > Metazoa > Platyhelminthes > Trematoda > Plagiorchiida > Troglotrematidae > Paragonimus > Paragonimus kellicotti. The sequence goes on along the minus strand of LOND01000127.1, from coordinate 36,704 downwards.
GACATAGGACGCGTTCATTTCAAGACCAACGGTATTCCGCAACAAAGGTTGAATGGGAGCACTGATTTTACTCTACAGCTAACAATGAATACGAACATTACTGATTGTTCCAATAGGGAGGGTGAGCTAAAATGCAGACTTGAAAAAGTGGATCAAATCTGGAATAATACATGGAATAGAGCCAGACGAATAACGTGGCATCATCATTCGAAAAAGAAGCGAAGTTGTTGAAGAAGCCTTTCGAACTAGAACTTGTTTGTAGGCCACAACATGACTACTCATTCCAGATACTCCTTAAAAAAGCTCAATAATGTGTAAACGTTTGGTAGAAAAGTATCGAAGTGGTAGGCAGTAAACCTACTGGGAAGTAAGTCTGATACAATGTTTTAGGATCAACAGCAACCAGAACATTTACAGCTAATAAGATACAGAAGATGTGTTAAATGTCTACAATTTCAGCTTATTGTTGATATTGAAGACGGGTTTGGAGTGGAATAGGGAATTAATCCACTGAACCCTTCCATTCTTCGTTTTCCATCTCACGTATAAACCGACACCTTCCATGCTGGTGTGCTCACTTACTTTATCCACTGTCTCAACTATTCCATGTCAGGTAATCGGGCTATGCGATACCCGTCAAACTCAGTTGATGGGCTTGTCACGTTTGATGAAACAGTGCAAATACTAACTAATGTAACCGTAATTTTTTCAATGCGCAAATAGCTATTAACAACAGTTATATGTTGTTTAATACACCAGTCTGTCCGGCGGAAACTGTTAAAGTATCGCATAGACAATTCCTATAATATTCCGAATATAGGCAATGCTGAGTTCTTAATAGACAGCATGTTTTCCAATTGATAATTCATCCTTATTTACTGACCTTTCACTGAATGAAACCATAAACTACATCCCTGATTATATTGAGACCACCGATATAGACACGCAACTACTGTCGTGTATTTGGGACGTACACTTCTAGTTCATTGAAGAGATTTATCGATGGAAACATGGTGTCACAAAGGGACTGCCTTTGGAGCCGTTATATGCTGATATTCTCATGGCAAAATGGAAACCTAAACGGTGGAGATAGTCTTTTGGTCAATGCATTTTATATGAAGATATGTGGATGACATCCTATGCGTATTCGATGACAACGTACATTTGGATGACTTACAGTCATATGCAACTTCGATCAGTAAAACCTGCAAAGACTTAAGTGAACAACCAGTTGCGTTTTTTTGAAATAGACATATTTTGCCATGCTGATACATCGGAAGTATACTTGGAACGGTCGATACATCCATTTCAGTAGTTTCATGCCATTCACACAGAGGGGAGGTCTTATTGACTGTTTTATTGTCAAAGCCGTAAATATATGTATGGACGATACTGTTACCAAGGTACTCGTACTTGTGCGCATAAACTTCATATGAAAGAAATCTGCATATACTGATCTGCCGTTCAAAAGTTGAGCCAGATAAAACCATTACCAGGAGATTGTCAGCTGCCATTATGTACCACCAGCACGCATGTTCTTTCCACCTCCAGTTCGGTTTTGTGTTCGCGATCGAAAGATAAACCCTCCATCTCTTCCTGCCTATACCCAGTCAATTGTCCCTGTGAAAACAACTGCATTGACGGTATGACCAGGGGCTTTACTGAACAGGCATGCACGTGTCACCCGGTTTGAATCAATGGTGAATTGTCGGAGTCACACAACGACATCACGTTATGAACAGAAATTCGAAAATTTGGAGTATTTCAAACTGAACACCACCTACAGGTGAACACACTTAGCATTCAAACAGGTATTTCGGCTAAATCACTTCGAAAGGAAGCACTAGACTCGAGTTTCGCTCTTATTAGAGCTCATCAGTAGTGCATATCCTTGTCTGGATCGGAGTTTGCACTCTGACCCTCGTAGTGTTAACCACAACGCCAGCAACCTCACAATAGGCATGACCGAATGATCAAATCCGAACGCCCAACCACGACCTTGTATGAATAGTGTTCAGCTTGTCCGATCATTTCGAAAGAAGACTAAATAAGATTGCTTTGTTCAATCTAATCAGTAACCCTGTGATCACCCGGATTCTCCTACTTCCGTCTAATGCGGTTCGCTCAGACTACTCTGTTACGGTCATCAAGTCGGTGACGGCAGGCCTATGATCCTGTTCACATTGGACCATTAAAACTCGCCTGTATAACCCACCCTGCTGTGTCCAACGGTGTTTCATCTAGGCTTTGGAACCACATTGTCCAACCTGCTGTTGTGTAAATGACTAACCCCCCTGTTCAACTCGTGCTCTGATTACAACTTCAAAATTATCTGACCTAATTACCACATCTTTTCTCCACTGACCATGGCAATAAATGTCTTAGGAAACTGTGCTGAAACACTGAAAATGAGCTTGTTCGTCATACTATCTCTTCAATTATAGTTACGACTAAGTAATGAATGATGGCTTGCAGAGTTGATAATCATATCTATAGTGTATAGTGTTGCGTTTATTGAAGCATGCGATATCACCTACGCTGATGGTAATGGGACTGCGCATTCTAATTCTCACAGTTAGAGTCGTTCATTTAATAACAGATAGATTTGTTACTCCCGCAAGCTGGACTAGAACAATCGAAAGTTCACGCTAATTTATTCAGTTTACCCGTCATAAACACTGTTGTCTGTAGACTTTACAAAAGATTAATGCAATGTTGAAACATAAATTTATTTGGTACTATTAATACCGATAGTAACCATACAGAACATGATAAACCTAGAGCATGCGTGGAAGTTACGACTAATATTTTTAATAATTCCGGAACTCTCTCACCTTCAGATTAAAAGTTTCCACCAAGGCAGTTTCTTTCAAGGTGAGCGTGTTGCCAACACTGCGAACTTCCAAGCCTTCGGTGGTCATACCTACGCCGAGTTCCGGATGATCGCGAATGCCGCGTTCGATGACGTCGGCAATGTGTTTCAGTGACTGGGCGTATTGCTTCATTTGATAATAGCACAAAGCTATGTTGTATGCCAAAGTTGGTTGAAATCCCAGGGTCTGTAGTGACATACAGAACATGCAAGGCCGCATTGCAGATAGCTTGTCAGCTGTTCGCACATAATGTAAAATGTGCTGATATACTATGAACAGTACTGGAAAATCAGATAAAAGTGAGTGTTGAACGAAATGTACTATACCCTCATTCAAAAATTCACTTAGCTTTACAGCTCCACTTCTTAAACCAAGCATGTTTTTCTGAATTGAAAAAAACTGCTAGGAAATATTAAAACACTGTGCTGTATTTTGTTTTCATCTGAAGTTACGGTTGTTGATAATAACCTTGCAATAGACAATTGCGTAGTTCAGACCGCTAACGAGAACGATATTTCTATTTTCCGGTACGTTCGCAACGAAACACACCTGAACTCTGTTCGACTGGTTCCTCGGACGTTTATATTCAACTGGTTGATGAACAAACACACAGCATCTGTTGACACGGACAAAAGGTTACCGTCCACCTAACAGTTGCTGCTTAGTGAATGGTACGAACTCCTAGGAAACGGTAGAAACTTGACTTGGAATGCATCTCAAGGACCGCACCTAGTTACGGCGAACTCGAATCGGATTATGGGATTCCACCAAGATGATATATGGACGAGATCTTGTGATCGGGCTTGGGGAAAGGAGTGAAGTTTCAGTTAGGGAGGTAATTTACAAGTTAGCAAATTCAACAGTCGTTAAAGTGAATAAGTGTAACTGATTGAGTTAGTGATGCATCCCAATTAAGGACATGGACACTACACGGGAGATCTCACAATAACAAACGGTAAAAATCTTGAACATTTTAGAGTCTGGTTACTTTTTTGCATCGCTTCGTTTGACGACAATTCTCACAAACTGGGGGTTACTTCGTTCATCCTAAACCAATAATATTCATTCAAATTACCACTGGATAAGGAGTGGATAAGCGGATCAACACTGACCGCTTACGAAGTTCTCTATAATCACACAATTAAAATGGGAGCCCATTCCGTTTGCTTTAGGTGAAAGGGGTTGTAACCAGGTAGAATTCGATATTTCGGTACTACGATTATATAGAAAAGTGGCCTAGAAACCTTAATGCGCTGAAGCTTCATTATAATTTGTGTTAACGGTATCATATAACCTGCTCACGGAACGTTTGTAAGGTAATCAGACCGCGAATAACCCAACACTAACATCATTCGCACATCTAGATTTAATTTTTTTCAACTGTTCTCACTCTAGTATGTTAAGAAAATCAGATCAACCGGCTGAAATTAATCGCGTTCTTCGAAAGTTACATCACTGTGGAAAATTAGTGTTGATTTTAGGATGACCGGCTGAATGCAAACAACCTTGTCTTTCAAGTTACGTTTTAACACTGATTCTTTAGAGTACAACGTATTTGTTGGTTATTTGAAAAGTGGCATAAAACTAGCGACATTCACTCTGCACTAGGAAGAGCTGAACGAAAGACTGATAATACTGGCAATGATAAGGAACTGTATAATTAATAAGTAGCTTGGCAGACCCGATAACTTAGAAGAGACCCAGTTGTGAAAACTTAGTTCTCTTCTGAATTATCAAACCTGCTAAACCACTGATTGGTAATGCAAGTTCATTGATCAACAGTGGTGTTGGTGGAGTCTTGCTTGAACTACTTGAGAAATCCTTCTGGGGCGGTCACTCCCGTGGATCATTTAGTGGATCCCAGATTGCAGCAAAAAGTCGTTGAATAAAGCACAATCTTTATCATCCAACTCGCACGTTTTTATGCCACACGCTCGCTTGTGTTTATGAATCGGAATTCTAGTCCACAACTCACGTCGTGGGCACCTTTGCCTGGTTTGTGCGTTTGGCTGAAGCCTTCTGTCGTGGTTTTTTGCCGCCATTTCTTGTCCGTTGGTCCGATTTCGTTGCGCGATGATTCATCCGGTCGCCGTGTTGTCCGCAATCCACTCGCTGTGGCTTTTGAATATATCTTACCGTCACGTTGAGATATTCCACCGAGTGCTGGAACTATCGCGTCTCCGGTTTTGTCACTCACCACAATATGAGACAGTGGGACGTGAGTGTAATTGGATTCATATGTGGAATTTAAGAATTGTCAGTCTGGCTTCGTAGCTCGACTGGTAGGGCGCGTGCCGTGTTTGGGCGTGCAGTTTGTGTCGTTGGTTTGAGCTTAACCGAAGCCCTGGTTTTTCACAACTAGGTCTCTTCTAAATGGTAAGGAAAGTTGTAAATATATCATGATGATAACCCTAAAGCCGAAATTCTACGGCTAATTTTGTCTTTGCATGAACTCATCAGAAAGAGACAACCGAAACTAGGTTCGAACCATCAGCCGTTGTGTCACGTAGCAAAACATCTTTCACCTGGATCGGCTGTCCAACTCATGCACCAAGCAACCTAAATCACCTTGTCGTAGTTAACATTTTTGGCCTGGTGGCCCAGTGGATCACCTCTTCGGTGCGTAATTGTTTCATAGAAAATCACGTACTAGACTCTTCAGTACAGAATATGGGCACATTTATGGGATGGAATGGGCAGTCATTGAGAACAGTTGGTAGTCTGTGACAGAAGAGCGAGGTGTTATTTTCTAGTGGATGAGCCACCTGAAGGTAGCACTACTCACTGGTGTTGCAGAGTTATGCCATAATCTGGACTGTCCTCGAATTTTGCCAGAGTTCGTCAATATAAGACGACACTAGTGCTTACGTTATATTTGTTCAATATTCACACTTATTGTGAAACTGACCTTCACTTTCAGGCTGATGTAGTAAAGTCTTCTGTTTTTGGTTTACTGTGATAATCCCGTGAACAGACACGCTAAGATAAATGTTTGACTACCCAGATACATTTTGGAGATATTGTCAGTCTGCCACCAAAGAGAAATTAATGGCACAGCGGTTTGAGATGATCCTAAAGGAGAAATGCCTTACGACTTCATCCACGAAATGGCCTACGGTTAACCATAGACAAACATCGAGGGTCGAGAAAAAATGAACAAAGTATACACCAAATACTACTTATCAGTAACACCGAATACTGCTTGATGCCCTGTCCTTTAACTCACGGTGCTTCAAAAACAATCACAGCAGCCCATTTCGTAAGTCCATGAAACATTAGTGTGGTAGTAGAATGCAAGACTGATCCGTTAAAAATTCATTCGATTACACACTCAACTCAACGAATATGTAGAAGAGACCCAATTGTGAAAACTTTCAGTTCCTCTGAGTTGCGAATCAGCGACAGAAACAATATGTCCAGGCGCGACAAACGCTCTACCGGTCGACCTACGGGGCCAAGTCAGGAGCTCAGAAATGTCACATTATCGACTCAGTTACCCTCCCAACCAACTGTGCCATATGAACTCTATCAAATGATCCAGGAGGTTGACTGCCCAAGCAAGATTTCGCAAACATTTCACGGTGAGATCCACCAACACCACTGCTGTATTACGAACCAGTTTGAAGAATCATGCCGGAGCCGTCGACTCCGTAGATCACTAGGTCAATTCCCTTTGAAACTGGACACTGTTACAATACCAAATATAGTCGCAGGCAAATGATATTGACTGGCAGGCCAGTCTGCAATTGTCATCATTATGTTGACGACTATCTGAACGAGAGGGCGAAAAAGAAGTTTTTTGTACGGGTATACTTTGATATAGTAGATACATTAGAGGAAGTAAGTTTATAGGTGGGCTGTAAACAGTCAGAGAAATTGAGAATAACACATTACTAAAAGGTAGCTCGGAAATAAAAATGGTCTACGAACAAATCATTATTAGATCAATGCCTTGACATCCTAGAAAGTAATTTTTGCTCAAAACTGCAATCGTCACAAAATATTGTGGACAACTGGACGGATGAAAATTTCACACTCATCGATAACGTCTCAACAGTCCGAACGAATAACTCTCCGCATTTGTCAGCCAATCGTCCGTTATCTGTGAAAATGCTTAGGAAATCTTCTACAACACAGTTCGAGAAAACGTAGCTGTTATTCCAATTTCGATGGAATTGAAGCAGACTATCCGACGTGTGCACACTTGAGTTACCGAGCAAGATGAGTTGTCAAAATGGTTTTAAACCCTTTGTCCGATGCTGCAAACAAAACAGATTTGGTTGACCCACCACATCTGTGAAGCCAAAGATGTTACTGTAGAAGTGCAAGTGCCTTTTTAAATCAAAGTTAATGGGAAGGAAGCATAGCAGTATTGTGAAAGTTTGCCGAACCCAAATTTGGGATTAACTTCAAAGTACAGTCCACAGGATCACTTGTACCTTCAAGGCGGTTCCAGCAGCACTGACATGACTTTGATCGAAGGCAGTGCTGCCAACTCAACGTGCAATGATGTACTCCATATTTTGACAGAGCGTTCGCGGCGCCGCGTTTTGTTCTATGATTTCTGGTGGTTGAAAGAAACCATAAGGTGGACAAAAAATGACGTGGTCAGGGGGTATAAAAGTCTTGACCATCCTGCTGAGTGAGGTTGGTATGTGCCCTCTGGCTGGTTGGGGAGTCCACGACCATTCATACAGCCGACTGGAAATTCTGTCTGATTCGACCTTTTGTCGTAAGTCTGTATTCACAAAGTTGTCGACTCTGCTATTTTGCGAAACTCAGTCGCCTTCGCTTGTTTATTTTCTGTCTATTTTTTCTTCGCTATAGGTCTGCAATTATTACTCTGCAACTTCGTGAATCGTTGTCAAGGTCAATGGTAGCCCGGGCCACTGTACTCACAGGTACGGCTCAAAACTGAAACGATGCGGATGATGATGTAACGCTGAGAAAGTTGAAAAACTAATCAGAAAACACTGTGTATCGTGAACTTCACGCTCAGCTACCAAACTAAATCAGTCCATTCAACCCGATCATTTCATCTGGGTGGGAACGCTCTAACAGTGCTCGACAATTATGGCACCGCCACTGGTGTGAACTGAAAATGTGCACTCGTTTGAGTCTGTACTTAACGGAGATTCTAACGGAAACACTTTATGATCTTGTGCTTGGTGAGCAACCGCATCACCGACTCGACATCAAGTCTATGAAATCAAGGCGTTTGTGTTAAAGTTCACTCTGCGCAAATTCATAAAACGTACGCCGTTAGTGGCCGAAATCTGTGTTTGAGTTATACAAGCCTAGCCGAGAAGTGGCTTGTAATTGATGCCCTCGCGTCTGCAGTAACCAGCTTGATGATCAACTTCCGGCCTTAAACAAAGTTTGCACTCTACATCTCCCTTACATAGGCAGATTAATAGTTAAATGCTAATATGGAGCATCATCTTTTGTTAGTTGATTAGTACACTTTGATTTTTCAAGAATTGTACAGACGGACTGCCGAAGTTATCACGGTCTGTAAATGTTTTCAGAGCCAACTCCAAACAAATCGTAACGCAATATCTACAAGGTTGAATAAATAATGAGTCATGCTTCTCCTTCTCTACTGTGGTTTAGTGAGACAATTATTTCTGAAGAATCACCGGTATGGCACAGCTCTGAAATCACATAGGTGTATGAGTTAAGTAACATTTCCAGCTTATAAATCAAAAGGTTTTCGTCGAAAGCATACCACTTTTTATCTGCATACGTTCAGAAACGATGTTCCATCCAGTAGCCACCGGACAGTTTAATATGTTCGGAAAAGCAGTTCATTCCCCAGGTGATCACGAGTGTGCTCTTATCGCCGGTTGATAGGCATGCCCTGTCTAGACGCTAGTAATAAGAGATCGGGTGTAAAAAAAATGGCATCGTTCTCAGCGTATGAACTCAACAACAACACTGCAGACTACAACATGAATTGACCAATATTATAGTCATTTCATGTTGCCTTTCGTCTTAGAAACGAAGAATAAATTTGGATCAAATGATTATCCAAGGTGTTTCCTTATGCTCATTTTTGTTTGCTACTTTAATAAGTCAGAGGACCTGTGTTAACGAAACAAGTCAAAACCATCCGGTGGCAGTCGCATGCGTCTATTTTTGACCGATTTTGAATGATTGGCATTTTTTATTGTAACATTCATAGGTTGCACTTTTCTCCAGACATACAGCTTACACTGATAGTGCACGGTCGATACTCCTCATCTGAGAACAACAGCAGTGTGGGTAGTCAAGCAGTAACATAGTCACGAAATATGACGACCTAGATTACTTCGTTGGGCAAAGTGGCTGAGTGTTGCCTGCTCCGTTCGGGTCTCCGTGATCACTCAAACTTCTGATCAAAAGCGTCACTTGAGAGGGCAACCTACCTCACTCAATGGAGTATTTGCATTCATACCATTGCTAGATATTTCACTTGATCTTATTTTATCCAGTTTTATCTCTTTTTGCTAACTTTTTCTTCCAATTGTTTTCATGTTAGTGTTACGGTGGACAGTGAGCTAAGCCACACTGCCTTCTAGTAAAGCGCGAGGCCGTTATGAATAATGCATAATTAAGCAGAACATTACAACAAATTGTATATCCCATTCACGTTACAACAGACAGGAACGAACTGACGCACTTGAATTGCTTGATGAAAATGCTGACAAGCCTTTTCGTAATTTCCTTCACGATAGAGCAAACAACCGAGGTTCACGATCGATTCTGGATCCTCGGCCAAGCTTTGTTCGACTAAATTTCGTGAACCCGTCAGATCACCTTCACCATAGCGAATGGCAGCTTGCAATTTGTTCAATTTTTCACGATATTTAGGATTCTCAACCTGAACAGCCGTCTGAATGGAAATTTTTAAAAACACATTGTGCAAGTTTTGAGAATAGATAATATGAATCAATTCCATGAACACCAAAACGAGGTAAACTAATTCAAAGCCGTTTACAAGACACACATGAAAGACTTGACGGTAGCATGATTTTGTACAAAAAAAGTTCCCTATGACTGAGTTCGACGTAAAATGTTATAGGCTGTGATTAATTCCGAGTAGTGTTCACCTAACAAAAATCGAAATCTCTTAATACACTTCGGCAGTCAAAAACGTTACTCAACAGAATCCGTAATTTTAACCTTACTAGGAAGTCCTGACCACGAGGTTAAAGATCGAAGTTGATATTACCCTGAATTTGAATAGACAACCGGAGCAAACTGAGCAGTGTTAACTGACGAAATTGGCTGGACATTTACATGTGAACATTCGGGTATATTCAGTATGAAGTCAGTGGCAAATTGGTCAACAAGCTCGTCTCACAAACACAAGTGCTTGTGTTCAACTAAAGGTCAGGGCAAGGAGATGATCCGCTAATGATGTTCAACAAGTAGGAAAAACTCGGATCGATTGCTTCCCTCAGAAAGGGGCTGGCCGGAGTTATTTATTTAAATGTGAACACTGTAGTCAGATAAGGATGACTTTCAAATTGAAGTAAGCAGAACTCTAAACAACTTCTTAGCGCTCAGAAGCACTCACTTTTCGACATATTTAACGGTTGTGTGTTTAACCACTGGCTATTCTGCTTTTACCTAGCGTGTTTATTTTACCCACAGGTACAACTGCGAAGCAAACTCTTGCTTAATGTAAACCAAATCGGATAACACAAAAATTACTCATTATACCTCATTGGATCGGGATGTACGTATGCAATTTTCTCTCAGACGCAAGAATATTGCTACTATAAAGGGCAGTTTGTATTAATAACTCTCCTGATGAGTCTCGAAAGACTCCACTGCAGTCATACAGACTCAGTTCCCTCCCGCATTCATCTGAGTGTTGACCATCGGTTTTACTTGAGCAGTGTACAGTTGAAACATCCTGTGAAAACAATTTGCTCCTATTCCCATTACAGTTGTTTCAATGGATGATGTGGATCGTTGCTGACTGTTATCCGTACCTGCGCTGCCATGCACACAATTTAACTAAGATTCCGGATCATTTCGGAGCAAACGATTGCAAGATCTAGGTCAAATAACGAAGATTGTGTGCAGTATTCGCAACCACTATCCAAACTGATTTACACAGGCTCGCTGTTGACTGTATGGGTGCTAATTTAGCATTTCTCTCGATATGCAGCCATGTAACTGCAATGCGAATCTGTAACGTCCTGATATCTGTTTGTCTCAATGAAGAAAAAGTCACACTAAATTTCTGTTGGTTCTCCTGACACCCCCGTATGCACAAAACAGTTGTTAAAAGGAAGACGGAATTGCTCTAAGGAAAGGATCGATTAGCCTTCTTCTGAAGCGAGCTAGTTGCCATGTCAGTGCGTGAATAGCGGGTCACCTTGACCTCCAGCTATGAATGAAGTCAGTGTGCTGTTCGTCTTGTGGAAATAACATTCAAGTTGTGAAGCGAAACACACAACAACCCAGTGTGTTGCACGCAGCTGTTTCCTTTACTGAAAGTCTCCCATTGTTAGGCAACAAACCAGATAAAGTCAATGTAGAACTTTCTCATGAATACCACTTAACTGGTTTTGTAACTTGATTTTTGCGAAGTTCGCTTTCCAAAAATCGATTCGTGTCTACAAATACTTTAAAAAGTCGATGTCACTTTTTGTGTAAACTACTCACGTTAATGGAAGGGATTCTTTGGTATTCAAGTAGTGTCAGTTCATTAATATAGACGTTTTTTTGTATTTTGTGTTGTAGTGCCTATCGCAAAGTCAGCAACCTCTGGTCCAGCTGGTATGCGTGCAGACAAGTGTACATGAGTGTCCCATGAGTGTTCTATATTGAACCACTTCTTGCCTTACAATTTCAACACCTTCCTTTCTAGCACAGGTCTCATCATTGAGGTTTCTCCGTTTTTGTGTCGTACGGATAAGGATTTCGCTTTCATGCTAGCCTACTAGCCGGTTAACCAACATCGGCCGGCAGGACCACAAAGGTCTCACACCTGACTCCTGGCGTAATTCTTTCGGGTTCACAACGGATAGGTGGTGTGTGAGTGTAGCCACAAGTGGTGCGTGCAAGACACTTGCGTTGAGGTTATGTGCAGACGTTCCTTGGTTTCGGTCACTGTGACAGGGTAGTCCGAAATGGCCGTCGCCAACCGTACGTGTCAAGACTGACAATCGTCAAGAACTGCATGATCAAGTGTGCGGTTTACAATCCGCTACCCAATTTAGTAATTAAAGTAGAAGGGAATATGACAATTGCCTTTCAGAACATCCCAGCTGAATGAGCTAAAAATGTCCATCAGAGTATGATAAGGCAAATTCACAACTGTATGTAAAAAGAGAGGCACAAATAAAGGCGGTTGGTCGACCAGTGTTGTTGCTTCAAAAATACGAAACAACCATTTCAGGGGCTACACAATTTGGTCTGCCAACTCCTCTTCACAATTTATTCAGTTAGTTTAGGATGGTTGGGTATTAAAAGAATCATGTGCAACATTCACATATGAACGCACTCAGGCCTCAAGGGAAGCGTGGTACACATTGGGTTGATTTATATTTGAATAATAGATGTCGAGTTCCATTAAAAGACTCTCCTATAATGCTCGAAGACGGACACACTCTGAGGGTGGACGTTGTATTATTTCCTTCAGATTTGAAATCGTGAAGATCACACCTTTTGGTTCCTTCTATGTAACTTTCTCTGTGGTCCCAAAAAGTGTAGTGACTTAATTTGACATTCATTCTTATCTAGTTAGGTTAACCGTCGCTTATTTCGCACAGATAAAGCGTGGTTGCGTTCTCTAAAATTGGTATACTTATTCCACGTGGATTACACACCTCTTCTTCACCACATCAGTATGCTTCCCCACCATTGGTCTACTGGTGTTTGTCGGCTCGACTTGATCAGAAAGCTCACCTCTGTAAATCCACGTTTAGTTCTGAGAGTTAAGCGTGATTTATCAGCCTTCACTGCCTGCCTCAATATGATCCGTTTATTTCGAACGACCCCGTGTACATATATACGGACATGATACTCTTTTCACTATATCTCCCGTTGTCACCGTTCTTAGCGTAGATAACCGTTGTCTTTTACTCAAGTAACCAAATTGAATAAACCGCTAACTTAGATGCATTAACGTTATAGCTACCGGTTTCCAAACTTCTGGATGATGGCGCTCGAAGCCATCGCATGTACATCGTAAATTCAGGCTTTAAAAATTCGATAGAATTTATTTTGCATGATTGGCGTTATGTAGCTCTCTTATTCAAATACTGCAACCAATTGATCAAAACGTGAAATTTAACTCGCTGTCCAAAACTTAAACAAGATTACCGAACAGGCACTACCGGGTGGCAAAACACGCCGGCAAATTGGCAACTGAAGCTTATACCAGTAGGATGTCGCGCTCTACAGTATGCGCCGAGCGCTGAGCGAACGTTGAACATTGTAACTGTAATCATCCCCATCAGCTGACAAAGTCTCTTATCAAGCGGACTTAAACCGTATGTTGCGCCGCACATGCGTTTTGCCTGTCCCCACCGAGCTAATTGGCCGCTGTTCCTCAGACTTTTATGTGTGCACATGTTCTTTAGTGCAGCCACATTCCTTACCCTCGTGGACGGTTTGTAACACATCTTTGGTGTCACCTATAACGTACGATTCACTTTGTGCAAAAAACGTTTAACAGTCAAACAATCCCGATCCACAAAAGTACATACCGAAGTTCTGGTACCGGCTGGGGTAAGGATATGTAATACTGATGAGCCCTAACAAGAGCAACACTCGAATTTAGTGCTTCGTTTCTAAGGGTTTTTGACTGGAGAGTCTACGGGAATGCAACAGCTGCGACAAATTGAATAACGTTCAAGTTACAACTAACTGCAAGGCAAGCCACTTAGACTTCACGTTTAATAAGCATTCTGATGGTTAAAATCTCATGATAAGGACAGTACTCATGCGGAGGTTTCAGTCATTCAGCTACCACCATCAAATCTAGGTCCCTAAATTTTATGGTCAGTAGGATGGCAAAAGTTAGGCCTCTGTGTACTAGAGGAGGATAAGGTTAGCGTCATATTGATTTTTTAAATTTTCTTTTGTACATCTGATTTATTTTCATCTGCTGACGATCGCCCGTACACGTTAAACCAATCAAACAACTCTGCTTACTCCTTATGCAGTCTTGTGTCCTCTGTGAGAGGACACACGATATATGACCAAATGTCTCCAGAATTTAGCCGTATTCGGGCTAAATTATTGATATCTTGGCTGAGGCTGCCTTTAGCTGACTGGCATGAAAATGTGAGCAAACGCTTACTTTGTGCTGCTGAATACAAACAGGACTGTATACATGCCATAGTTGGCCGAAAATTTGGATGTTCCATAATCCAGAACTAACTTGCATAGTGCCACCGTTCAGGCAACTCTACTTGGTCATACAGTTGATTATCCGCCTTACATTGTCAAAGAAACTAAATGAGAAAAGGAAGTACGGAATACCCTGTATTCAAAACGAACATTTTGGCAGACGCCGTTAATCACTCGTAGTATACCGTGCGTACTTTATGCCCAATACTGTCATTCTAAGATAACCAGCTTGCGTATACAAACGTGTAAGAGTTTCGAGACCAAGCAAGCAAACTTTGGGTTGAATATCAGCACGGATAAGACGTTTACATTCTGTTGCAAACTCTGAGTAATTTAAAAATCCGCTTTCTCGCTGACGCAGTTAGTGAAACCCCAAGGTCCATAGGACAAAGTCTCCGCATATTTCGTCTTAAAAAATTTAAGTTTTTTATAGCTTCATTCAATCTTATCTTCCGAATGGCAATGCGATATGACCATCTTTCCTTCAGAAAAAGGAAACCCTCCATAAAGCTATCCGAAGTAGTGTTATTGAGTTTGTTCTTGAGGTAAAATTGAAGACGTTTGAAGAAAGACTCACCAGGCATACTGCGTGCTCACCTCAGTTTCATATAGATCGAGCTGAAATGATGCTCACCCTCCTAAAATGCAAAATACCCTCTCATCATTGTAAGGTTCTACCCAAATTTTATGGTATGTACTGGGTTGTTTATGTAGTTTCCATGAAATCTGACAATTTACCGCGACAAGTATTATAGTCTGAAACAACTGACTGCTGGATAAAGCCGTGTGTTGGTCAAGCAACAACGTTGTCACGAAATATGAAGACGCTAATTGTTCTGTTTAGTGAAGTGGGCGGATATCGTTTGCCCAGCTGGATCACTCGTGATCGCTCAGATCACTGGCTAGAAACTCTATCCGAGATGGTAGCGCGTCGCAATCCATGATGTACCTCCATTCATATCATTTATAGTTCTTCGGATCGGGCTTGTTTCATCAATTTTGATCCGTACCTTCCAGTAAAATCTCTTATTTTACGGTACTGCGTGTCACGGTTGCAACAAGCGGCGGCTCGAGCCACAATACCCTCCGGTCCGGCTCGTGACCGTTGTAAATAAACGAATTGCTTTGAAATTGGACGGCGGTACAACCGGTTACAATATTCGCATGGCTTCAATCACTGTTATTTCGTCAAGTGTGAAGTTCTGTATCAGTTAGCGTAGTCGCCGGAGATTTGACGTCGGATTTGAAGCCCAATGTGCTCAATTGTGTTTTGTATTTCAGACATTACACTTCTCTTAACATGCACGATTTTCACTTTTTAAATAGAAGTTCATGATATGACGTGCGAAACACCTCTATTTCCAACTTTTCTGAATAATGCACACGGATTGTGGGCGGACATCATCATCTCTCACATTGTATGGAAAGGAAGATCCGTCCTTCCGAAGGTTGTCGGTTTTATCGTATTTACACTTACCTGCGGCAAGCCGAATTGTCTTGTGCCAGTCACTGTTACCTCAAGTGATGGACAGCGCGATCAGTGTAGTATGCTGTACCACGAATTATATTCAAGAGTGCAGTTTGGCCAGTACACATTAATTACAATTGACTGCAGTTCGTCATCCAATTTTTTCGGTTGCCGTACAAGATTTTGCATTAATGACTTCACTCTCGGCAACAATGTTAAGGCGAGCCTAACAAGTTTAGCTCAACTTGTCTATTTGAAGTAACAGTTGGTAGGAGTAGATTCTGACTTAGCTTGAGGGTCGCGAATAATTGTTCATTGGGCTGAGGACCTTGACAGGGTCTGATCGGACGTTAAGAATAACATCGGTCATATACCAACTTTTTTTGACGCAGGTGTTAAGATGGCGGTGCAGGCGCTTAAACCTAGCATCTCAACAGACCCAAATAACAAAGGTTTACTCTCATTCCGACCTCACAAAACTTCAAGAGCTCCATAAAGTCGCTTAACGGTCTGAAAACGGTAGAAGGAGGTAAACTGTCGCTACAAACATTAAAGGGAACAGCGCAACTAAAAATAAAATACCTATTATCCGGCTTTTCTTTCAGTGTTGTCCGTTTGGATATTTTGGTTGTCTTAGTAAAAAAATATTGGGTAACGTTTAGGATCGCTATCCCCTAACGGACAAGCTGAACGGTTTTGTGTAACATAGATGATAGTGTCCAGCTTTGTAACTGTGCTTTTTTGGGAGGGGGGGATAACGTTGTACATATAGGGAAGCCAATAAAATAATACATGGACTGAGGCAATATGGGTATTTTTACTGGCAGTAGATTAACTTTCCGATAGTGGAAGCGTTTACTGTTTCTGCTTCAAGCAGCTGCATACTGGTTGATCCTCACGGGTTTATGGTCTGAGTAACGGAGCAGGGAATCACCCGAATTCATCGGACTGGCGTTTCACTATGCCTTCTAGTTAGATATCGTGATGGGAGACCTCGGCTTCTGATAGCGTTCCTGTCCTCCTCGAGGAAACGTAGAGTTCTTTTAAGTTTTGTCATTATGTTGAAAGGCACAGGTACCAACATACAGAGGATCAACAGCTTGCTAAACAAGTCCTAAAAGACTTGACCTTCCGGACGACGACCGGATAACACAAACTGATTTTGGAGGGTTTTCTAGTTGAGCGTCATTAACTTTCTTCCGTTACTCAACAGCCGGCGCTGGTAGCTCAGGATCATACCTTCTAGCTCCCGAGTTTCCCAAAGTAACGCGCGTGGTTTGATAAACAAGATGCAACGGGTAGATGTACCTTTACCTCAGTATTATCTAGATCTTCTTGTTGTCACTGTGAGGTGACAGCCCTAAGTTTTAGCATCTTTTGCATTGTCCCCAGCAGTACACGGTTCTATTTGCTTCCAACCGATACAAGCCGTTACGAGCCCCCCACATGGCCGATACAAGCCAGTAATGGCTGTGAGGAAACTTGCATTCAACGCATGGACAACCCGACGAAAATGTCATAAATAGATGAATTTCCATCACGCCGTCTTGTTTGAAGTGTACCATGTCAGTTAATGATATCTGTTCCATTTCTGACCTAACGTAATTTAGGTGGTCATTCGGTTGAATGGACAGAAAATTTACCAGCAAATGGAGCTGTTGGTGAGGGGCAAAGAACAAACTGTTTGGTTTTGCTAGTAACTGGAGAATATGAGTAACACTATGAAAAGTTCCAGGTCTCACGCGGGCCTAAATTCTGTGGCCGTCGTTACGACCGCACTAGTCCTCACAAAGTCCTCGCTGGTGTACTACTAATATATCAATCGGTAAATGGTTTGGTGACGGAAGTAGAGAGCAAGAGCTTTCGGGAATCTTGTATGTCGATTGGTAGAATCTCAAGATTCTCAGCAATGGGCCTAAATGGGACAAAAAGCGAAGTATCCAAACTAATGCAATAGATGTTGGTCAAGGCGAGCCTTGAAAATCGCTACAGAGTTAGAAAAAACATTATGGTCATGTATTGCATTCTAAGCCTTATAAACAAGCAGTGGGAGAAAGGCTACGTCTTCACTTCATTCTGCTGTGTTGAATCTCTAGTTCTAACGGATGACCCCTCAAGGTGGTGCTATCTATCCTGTTGAACATCAGTCGAATGATCAGGAAACTTTGTTATCACAAGAGCTAACATCAAACCGACTCTAAGCCGACAATATTGTATTGAGTGCACTTTCAGAGATATCAGTCTTTCTTCATATAGCCTCGTTTTCAGTCCCTGGACTGCCTTAGTGGCACGACGTTGCACAATCTCTAGGAAAAACTGTTTTTTGGAGATATGGCTGCCAGATCGCAGCTCCATTCTTTATGTCCTTGAGACACCTCATTTTATTCAACATCACCGCAGAAAAAGTATTCACAGTGCAGGTGCCATCAAGTTCAGTGTCGAGGCAAACCTGAGGAAGTGATGGCGACTGCGCAAAAATGCCACTACAAAAAATCGGCGAGCAAATCAACGGTCTCCGGTATCAGAGCTAGTAAGGCCTTGATGGGCCTAAGAGTTGTGGAACTCCAGCTTTCGCCTTGCGAGTTGATGCTACAAATCGGAAGAGGCTATTTGGGTCAGCGATAAAGCGTTCTGTAAGACGTTGTTGATAATGAAGACGGTCATGTCGAATTAGCGACGTACACCGATTCCTTGAAGCAGCGTATATTTTTGGTCAACTTCAGATCCCGATAATCGATAGCACGTCCAAGCATGACGCTTCTTCAGAATTAGTTTGAGTGTACTAGAGCGTAGTTGACTTGGAGGCTTGTTCCGTTTGGGGCCTGATAGTGGTGTAGATTCATCAACGGCTACAAAAGGAATGGCAATTGGCTTCTAACATGGATTACCAACAGAGTGAAGGGGGTTAAGTTTACCCGACTGCGTTGTCAAATAACCACATAAAGTCTGCACAGCTAATCTGCAGATGTTTCTGCGGTCACTGACCGATGATCACGAAATATTCGTAGGGTAAATGAAGACAAACAAGAGAGCTGCGTGCTCTCTTAGTCTCAGCGGTGCGGCGATTTAACGTTTATCAACCGTCAAATTCTTTTTAGTGTATAAATAATCCAGCCTGCGACGGATTATGGCCAGTACGCCACCGAGTGAAATCAGATATGTGCTCCGTTGGAGCCCAATGCTCCGACTGTGTGAAAAAATTCGTTCAGAGATAAACTTTTCCGTGTTTAGGTATGAGAAAACTGGAAAGTTCATTTCTGGCAAGTCGAGGTTTCCAGTTAAGGGGATAAGAGAAAATCCTAAGACGGGTAAAATTCCCAACACAGATAATAAGAGTTCATTGTTTGAACTACCAACCAACGATCGAAAACAGTTAGACGAACCGGGCACCAAACGGCTTTCGAAATCGCAGCAAATACTGAGTTGTTATAAAGAAAAGTCCGATGAAAAATTTGGACATAAAGAGAACATCTCATTCCTCTAACTTCAGCTCTATTAACATGAAAAAGAACCGCATCCATAAGGCGAGCCCAGGATCTAGGTAGGAAGTGCTAATCCACAAGTCCGTCGTAACAAAGATCAGGGACTCCGCGGAGAAAGAATTCGCGAACTTCTGGTAAATTGTGTTAAGTTAAGCGCGTTTGTTTACATACACTTTACAGAGTCGAGGGTAAGCGAGTGAACATTATCCTGCGGCGAAAACGCTATTTCGCGTTCTGCTAAGTACTTCGGAATGCGCTTTGCAGCCTCAAAATGCAAAGTGCTTCTGCAAGATTGTTGTGATTACGTAGATTTAATGTTAGATAATGAAGTCATGGAGTTGTTGACCGGTTTGTATACCTGGGAAGCTGCATCAGCGGTGGCGTCGGAGGTGTAGGGAATGAAATAGAAGCGCGTATTTCCAAGGCTAGGGCGGTGTTCGCTAATCTGAGACACCTATGGCGACAGAGAGGTATTTCCCTGAAGCTTAAGGGTCGCGTATATCAAACAACAGTGAGGGCTGTATTACTTTACGGCAGCGAAACTGGCCGCTCAGGGTAGAGGACGTGAACCGTCTTCAGGTATTTGACCACCGATGTCTGCGTTCAATCGCTCGTATCGGGTGGCACCAGCGAGTAAGCAACTATTTTCCGAAAAAAAACCGCTGAATGAGCTTGGTATCTGGTGCAGAAATTGAAATCACCGAAATCTGCGTCATGACCTCATATGTGCTTGTTTTAACTGACCGTTAATTGAAAACGACCTTAGGGTATATCGGTTTCGAAATTCGGTATGGCTGCTGTTGTCGGGAGCGCATTTCCTTTCGTACCCGGGAAAATTAAAATTGTAAGGCTTAATAATACACCGGATGACCTTGAATGTAATTTTCTCATTGGGCAAATCACTGTCAGATCGAGATGGAGAAATCCCAATTGATAAGAACGCATACGTACATTAGTGAAACATGTACTATATATATAAGAGAAAAAATTTCCGTATGAAATCACGCAATTTCATGTTAATAAATGTGTATGTATATTAAAATACATATGTACATATGTGCCATACAAATTCCTGTATATATATATATATATATATATATATATATATATATATATATATATATATATATATATATATATATATATATATATATATATATATATATATATAGTAAACTATATCAGTTGATACATGTCAACATGGAATTTTGAGGTTTAACA
>LOND01000126.1:214407-227912 GCA_014220965.1 Paragonimus kellicotti | reverse complement strand
TTCACCTGCGAATCCTATACATAACCACGCTATCTTACATTGTCAAACATAATGTCTATCTCCAAACTGTGCGTAATTTCTGATGCCTTTTTGAATGTGGTCCGGAGAACATTTAGCCGTCAGCTACATGTAACACACATACCCGTTCCTACTTACTTACCTAGAACAAAAAAACAGGATTATGACTCACGTGTTGTATGTATGCTCAGTCGTAATAACATTCGCCGAACATCAGCCTATAGTTGTTCGTATCTGATATTGACGGTTTATTTGACCAGTATACAAAAACCCTCCAAAGAAAACTGAAAAAAATGCTGCCCACGTTTACCATCACATAAGGCTCGAAATTCATTATTTTGTTCGTTTCCCTACTGCAAAACATTTACTTATAACACTATTAACTGTTTTGTGTTATGAAATATAGATTCTAGCTCAAACATTGACCCTATATACAGAGGTGTACTTAAAAAGAAGAACAGGAAACGGGATTGTGAATCAATTTTATATGTATGCCCATGTCGTAATAAACTTTCACGCCGATAAACCATCCGCCTATAATTGTTCGTATCTGATATTGACGGTTTATTTGACCAGTATACAAAAACCCTCCAAAGAAAACTGGAAAAAAATGCTGCCCACGTTTACCTCACATAAGTGCATTGAAACCTCAATTCATTTCTCGTTCGGTCTCCCCTACCTCAAACCTTACTTATTAACCATTATTAACTGCTTTTTGTCGCTATGAATATAGATTCTAGTCGACATTGGCCTATTATAAGAGGTGTACTTAATAAGACAGGAACGGGTTGTGACTCAATTTAGTATGTATGCTCATTCGTATAACCTATTACCCCGATAAACCATCAGCCTATAGTTGTTCCTATCCAATATTGACGGTTTATTTGACTAGTATTTGACTAGTATACAGAAACTCTCCATAGAAAACCGAAGAAAAAAAATGCTGCCCACGTTTACCTCACATAAGTGCATTGAAACCTCAATTCATTTCTCGTTCGGTCTCCCCTACCTCAAACCTTACTTATTAACCATTATTAACTGTTTTGTGTTATGAAATATAGATTCTAGCTCAAACATTGACCCTATATACAGAGGTGTACTTAAAACAAGAACAAAAAAACAGAATTATAGTTCACATATTATAAGTATGCCTATTCGTAATAACCCACTCATCCCGATAAACCATCAGCCTATAGTTGTTCGTATCTGATATTGACGGTTTATTTGACTGGCATACAAAAAACTCCAAAGAAAACTGAAAAAAAGAAATGCTGCCTACGTTTACCTCACATAAGTGTATTGAAACCTCAATTCACTTCTTCGTGCTGTCTTTCCTGCCTCAAACCCTCTTTCTTAAGGCGATCACTTAACTGTTCTTGTATTATGAAAATGTCGATTCTGGCTTAAACATTGACCTTATAAAACAAGCTAATGTCAAAAATTCGTATGGAATTCTGAGTATCACGTGGTGATCATTCCGGAAGTAGCTGCTCACTACCAAAAAGTCGCGGAATACTATAACATATACCTCCATATAATATACTCACTGATAAGAAAAGAAACATTATATCGCGTGAAGTTTTTAGTCGATAAATTATACCAACATTATTATCATTTATGTGGAACTCCGAGTCTCCATTTAACGCGTAAGATTGCTCTTTTGTCTCACTCTTGAAAACATCTGCTATGCGAGGAAATTTTCCGCGATGAACGGACGTTAGAAACCCCATATTGACCGAGCAGTTCGCGACATTTTCAACTTTTTGACGTTCTGGAACAACCGAAGAAGTCCTGCGCTGGAGTTTGCTCAATTCTTCGCCGGATTTTGGAAGTTCCCGTCCTCCTTGCCCGACGAGAACCTGTTCAAATATTTCCGTAGCCAATTTATGACTCAATAATTGGCGAACCCTCGCAAGGATAATTTGACAGTAATTTCCCGGCATGACCTTGAAATATTTGAAATATCGTCCCCACATAACCTTGTATAAGAGAAATTAGTATAACATTTAATCTTTGGAACAGAATCTGAGGAATGAGCGAACTATTTCTCTTACTGATGTGTGTATCAAACTTTCGTAAACCGCAACCTACCTCTGTCTGATTATGCATGCTTTTGTCAGCAGACTTCATGTTTGTCTTACAATGTAAACATTTGTTGTTTTGTAACGCCTGTAATTATCTGTCATGATCGCGCACATCCGAGCGTGTCCTCTCCAGTCGTGAGAAAATGATATATTCATTATATATTATTACAAACTAATTTTATAGGTTATCATAGTTTCGCCGCAAAAATCGCGGTGTAGAGACGTGGTCGTAGATGTTTAATTTTCCCTAAGGAACATATTCGATGCAGCCATAGTACTGTATGAATGACATCGTCTTGAAGGATTCAAAGATCAGTTGTGCTGTTCAGTTGTCAAGGATCCCTGTAGCTTCACTCTTAGGTATCGTCCACCAACGGATAAGCAGTGTTTCGCTGGCTCATGACGACATTTCTGAATTATTCAAGACAAAATATAATACGACTTCTCAAGTACAAATATCGGAGGAACTCAACATGCCCCAATATCTTTGAATCTTTTACATCCCTACAAATCAAGCAATGAATACTGCATGTGTACAAAAAACCGATTTGCACACGTTCGGCCACCTACAGACTGAACACACTTTAGATCTCATTTACGACAGACTTCCTCTGCTATGTGTCCGTCCATGAACGTTTCCAGAATCATACACAATGTGGTCAATTTCATGTTGACCTGAAAGCTGTAAAAATGTCGAAAATCATATATTATCGCCAAATTAAGTTCATCGACTGGAACATGTTCACCACTGTTGAGATCCTTGAGGTGGAACACATTTTTGGCCTCTGACCCTAGTGCTGCAACCGAAGTATTTAATGAACATTTCAGGTTTTGCATGAACATTTTGGCCCCGTTAAGATCAAAACGCCGTAATGTGTGGGGTAGAGGCGGGATTCTCAATCCAAAGGAGCAAGATGAGCTCAAAAGTCTTAAATTATGTCATCGAAAAACATGATTTTTCCCATATTACGCAGATGCCCAAAATGTTTCAACATGATAGAATATAGAACCAAAATGCTCCACCTAAATGAGGAAAAACAATGCGCTTAACGGCAAAAAGAAGAGCTCGGAGTTGATGCAGTTGTTGAGACGCAGGAACTATAAGAGAGACCCTATTATCTCAGTAGTAACACTAGAGAACAACTTCCACAGTAGATGATCCTGTTACAATCTGTGAGACCTTTAATTCCTACTTTGCTGCTTCCTTCAACATTGAAGGAAATATATTGCCTCCACGTTTCCTGTTAACACAAGTATGTTCCTAAGTCGTTTTCCTGTCGATGCATTCGAAATACGCTCTCAGTCAGCCATTATCGACCTCTATTTCACTGATCGCTGGTGGTGTGTCATCCTGTTGCTCTCAACACGGAGGGGAAGACATTCCTCTACTTTCCCTTAATATTTATATACTTTCGTTAACATTAGGCTCCTTCCCTTTCCAATGGAAAAATTCTATAATAATCCCCCGCTATAAAAGTGGCTCGCGACAAGATATCAACAATTATCGTCCCATTAACCATACTTCAATTTGTTCTCGGGTGTTGGAAAGGATAATAAAATGTTGCATGGTTGAATTCTTACTATCACAAAACCTTATAAACCACTCCCAGCATGGGTTCCTCAGCAAACGTTCGTGCATGACGTGCCAGCTGGAATTTCTTAACCATGTTACAAAATCTGCTGATTCAGGGAATGCAATTATTATTATACTTTTGGATATGCAAAAGGCTTTTGATCGTGTGCCTCATAGGCGTCTTCTGATCAAAATGGCATCTTTTGGTATACGTGATCCATTGCTTAGCTGGTTTGCTTCATACCTTGTAGACCGCACACAAACAGTGAAAACAGGGGATTACAGATCAGCACCCAGACCAGTCACTAGTGGGGTGATTCAAGGAAGCGTTCTGGAACCATTACTATTTCTCATGTATATAGACGACATATGCCGAGTTATCAAGCATGGCAAATTAATCCTATTCGCCGATGACATCAGACTTGGCGACACCGTTCCTCCTGGCGATCTTACTTCTTGTTTAGGAAATATACGGAAGGACTTCATGTCATTAGAGTCTTGGTGTCAAACTTGGCTGATGAAATTTTCAGCCAATAAATCCACCATCGTTGCACATGGTTGCCATATACCAGAGGACTTTATAAAGCTGGATGGCCATAGCATTCCAACTTCCAACTCAGTCCGAGACCTGGGTGTAAGGTACGCAAACTTATTTTGACATTTCGACAGAACATATATATTTCCTAGTAGGTAAAACTAGACGAACGATTGGTTACATTAAGCATTCATTCTTCCTTCCTGCAGCTCGACTACACCTTTATAAACTATGCGTACGACCTCAACTTGAGTACTGCACGTTCATATATTGTCACCTGCGCAAGTCTGATAGGCTAGCTCTGGAAAGTCTCCAACGTGCATTCACAAAAGGTTTACTAGGTTATCCGTCTTCTCTGAACTACAGAGAACGCTGCCAAACGCTTGCACTCGATCCACTTTGGCTACGGCGACTCAAGCTGAACCTTGCACTCATGTATAATCTAGTTCATGGCAATAAATTCACTGACAACTTCGAGATTCGCTTACAACATAGCTCAATGTACAACCTCAGGAACAAAAAAATACATTGACAGCTTTTAAATCCCGTAAAAAGCTGCGTTCAAATTTTTCCTAGTGAAATATTCCTACATTTGGAATAAACTTCCACATGCAGTTAGAGCCAGTAAGAATATACACCAATTCAAACGAAGCTTAGAAACCTTCCTGACATTACCGAACGTCATGTCCATTTTCAAACTCTGCCTGCATGAAGACGATATTTTTGAAAACGGACCTAATAACATCTGAGTGGAAACCTCTGCGTCGCGTGATACAACGTCTAGTACACTCCGAGCAGATCAAAGCTATCAATTTCACCATCGGATGTATTTATCTAGATATCGAAGCTTATTACTTCATACTTAATGATAACCAACTGTGTGTGGTTATTGATCATTATGCAAAAGCTGTGCACGCTAAAACTGTTTGGGAAAAAGTACACTTAGCCTGTTCGCCTCATATGGTTACATTCAAATCTCGCGTTACCACCCATACTTCCTATCCTCATGGATCACCTGGCAATCTTTCTATCTTTTTAAACATTCTTTCCATTCTATATATCGGACGTGTATACCAAATCGACATCAGAATTCGGCTGTAATCATATACTAGAAAGGCTGTTAATCAATCTCTTTCCGCGTTATACGATAACAATTGTTTGCTAGTGCCATATATTTTATTAGCTAACACAAAATTATAAATTTTATATGAAAGGTTTGGCCAGAAATCACATATTCCATTATTCGTCATACTTCACATGACCATTTTACGTTCTTCCGTTTATCACGTAATTTCGCTTTTCATTCCTGATTCCACAACTACATCTGACCAATGAATATTCCCAAGTCCGGACCTCGAATCCCGTATTGGTTGCACAATTCGCGAGGTTGTGTAGTGGTCAGGGCTAGTTACTGAATACTCTAAGCAAATGCAAGTGTACCTCACCAGGCTATCGGTGATAACAACAATGAACAAATGAAACAGAACAGCTACGAGGTTACCGGCAAGTTACAGTAATCAAAGGATCTGACTCATGAATTGTCCAGAGGAACACAATGATAGAGTAACTAAGTATCGGGAAGTGGGATGTTACGGAGTTACCGTGGACTGCTGAAACGCGGTCGGAGCTGCGACGATGTTCGTAATACGACGGAGCTAAAAATTGGGTGAAAGATCCGTGTAGTATCGTCAAGCGACTGCGCAACGGAGAGAAGAGCAGGCCGGTGTGCACAAATTTCGTATTGGATTGCAAGGTCACTTTTATCAAGTTGAACAACAACAAGTAAGTGTGACCAGCGTACAAAATCTCTTTAAAGAAAACTGAAAAAAATGCTGCCTACGTTTACCTATATAAGTACATTGAAACCTCAATTCATATTTCGTATTGTCTTCCCTGCCGCAAACCCTACTGGTTTTGTGATATGAAATATGGATTCCAGCTCAAACATTGACCTGTATACAGAGGTGTATTTGAAACAAGAACAAAATCAGGATTATAGCTCACATTTTATATGTATGCCCATTAGTAATAACCTATTCACTCCGATAACCCATCAGACTATAGTTGACCGTATCCGATATTGACGGTTTATTCGACTAACACACACATCTCGGGGCTAGACGTAGTTCAACCATTATCCGTGACGTCCTTATATAATATGAGGCTGACTGTAAGCAAAGACGTCAGTGGCGTAAACCTAGGTCGGCGTTGGTTGTAGGGTGCTCTCTGGAAAGCATACGAGGTTCCACGTACAAAGGGTTCATATAACTTCGTCAGTTCACCGAATTCCATCACACCACATCGCCTCATCAACCTATGCCCGATTACATTGAACAGTAAATATGGCAATCAGGTCACACCGACTAAGACTCACTTTATGCCTGGGAGTCGCCCGTTGTAGTCGCACCCACTGGCCCACGATGTAGTTAAATATCTTGCTCCATTTTCACGTGGTAATGATTATACTACCTCACATTTAGGTCAGCTGTCTGCAACTATTTCATGAACTATCAAATGGAGGAGTTAAAAAATGATTTACAACGCATTATGCACGTTCATTCGTTGCTGAGTTCTCCATCACCAAATCACAAGTTCAACTACCTCGTCAACGAATTTCGTTACTAAAATATAGCTATTCTTCAACGCCCTTGTTAAACACCCTTAACATTAAAAGAAAATTATTTCCCACAGCAAAATAGGTACATTTCATGCTTTCTATAATATTACGTTGATTACCATTCAGAATATATTACGAAGTCACCTAGTAACGGTCTATCTATGTGGGACCTTACTCCATGCGCAGTGTCTTCAGCTAGCGGTCACAATGAACAGGACGTGAACTTGAACAGAGCGCGCGTGAATAATCGAATTGGTTGGAGTTTGGCTGAACAAAGAATGACTTTATACGTACAGTAATTACTTCCTCGATTGTAACGCACTCCCGTCGACTTACGGACTTGACGCATTATATAACTAGGAAGTATACCGGTGCACATGCAAATATACATATTTTGTGAGACCACCACACAATTGGTCGAGAAAGTCTATCTCTAGATATATCCGAAACAATCCCAATGCACCCCTAACTGAATACCTTCAGTATTGTAGGTCGAAGAAATATTATATGTACATTATTCATCATATCACACGAGATCACTCGGCAATTCTCCATTAAACACGTGAGACTGTGTTCTTTTTCTTACTCTTGAAAACACCTGTCATGTGAGGAAAATTTCTGCAATGAATGGACGTCAGACCGAGCAGTTCGCAAGATTTCCAACTTATTTGGTTGCAGCATCGAAGAAGTTCTGCGCTGAAAAGTTGATGCACAGATTCTTTCGTCTGTTTTACGGAGCGGTCGAAGCATTCGGTTCCGAGTTCAGCCAGACTATGTGAAATATTCTCGAGCTACGTATCATGATGATGGCGTGTGCTACGAGAGCAATCTCTTATGCGTATTCTGAATCAAACTTAAACATTTTGAAATGTTACATGACTGCGATAGCAAACTAATTGGTAACATTTTCTCAAGATTTTACGTGAAAACCAACTATTTTTTCCAGGTGCACACCACGTTTTAAAACCGCAACCCATTTGTTCTCTGATTATGCTTTCTTTTGTCAGCAGATTTCATGTTTGCCTTATAATGTAACCATTTGTTGCTTTGTACCGCCTGTAATTATCTGTCATGATCGCGCACATCCGAGCATGTCTCTCACGAATGCGTTGAGAAATATGCATTCTTTATCTGCATGAACTGCCTTTTTCCTGAAAGCTGCATTTCGTCCGTGTTCGTATCCGCCCCGCTACTTGCCGCCCCAGTGAGCAAATGCAAGACACTTTCCAGTGTAGTCGCAAGACGTCTGAAAATGTCGGTGCACGGACCAGACAAAGGTCCACTGATAGCCTGCGAGAAGAAGAATTTTCTGTTCGTGTACATGCGCAACCAGAGAAAACTGGGCCCTATGCGCTTTCTGTGCGTGCTTCCGCGGGGCGGAAGCCCACTACAAAACAGGTGTCCGGCTGAGAGTTATAGAATAGCTGTCAGCAGTATCATGTGGTTCTGCAACGGTCGTCCGATTCGCGCGGAATTTTCCATACCCACTCCAGCAGCTATTATTTCTGTGCGATTTAGTTCTCGGCTCAAGATCATTCCTACGGTGCTGGATAATACGGGATCATCCTCGTACCTCAAAGAAGCGGCCCTTGGCTTGACGGTGCCTCTCTGTGGTCTGTTTAAACAGACACTTTGGACCAGCAATCTTTGGAGGCATGGCAATAAGCCATTGTCACACCTACATTCGAGGCAGGCGATCGTCGCTCCTCTGCTTTTTATCAACCGATCAGTTCCGCCAGCATCCATGCAAGGTAGTGGAACGTTTGTTGAAACGCGCAATACTCAAGCAATTCTTCTCTAATAACCTTTTCTCCTCTACCCAGCATGGCTTTCTTCCCGACCGGTCATGCATAACCAATATGCTAATCTTTATGGATAGCCTGACAGACGCCAAAGACAATGGCCATATCTCGGATGCTATCTTCTTCGAAGCCTTTGACCGTGTCCCACATGGTCCTCTTGATCATACACTGGAGGCTAACGGCATCCAAGGGGAGGTTCTCCGCTGGATTGCATCCTTTCTTGGTAATGGGACTTTCAGGATAAAAAGCGGATCGGACCTTCCTTCCCGTTCTCCGATCTCCACTGGAGTTCCCCAAGGATCCGTACTCCGTCCGCTATTGTTTCTAATACACATCAACGATCTTCCTGACCTTATTTCTAGCAACACACTACTTTATGCTGATGAGTTAAAAATCTGGAATTCTTGTGAGCCCAGTGCATTGCAGATTGACGTTGACCATATTGAGGGCTGCTCAGATGACTGGAATCTCCCTCTAAGTGAGAGCAAGTGTGCGCATATGTCGCTCGGAGGAAACCCTGAGAACCTATTCGTGATACATGGCGCAAGAAGTGTAACAGATATCGCGAAAGTAGACCTCAAAAAAGACCTAGGGATTTGGCTTTCGACCGGTTTATCCTTTTATCCCCACCAGACGACACCAAAAAGGCGTTAACTTTTGGAGTGATAAAAAGAGCCTTTCTCGCAGACAGACATGCTTTTCGGTCTATACGACCACTGTTTGAGAATGCCAATCAAGTTCGTATACACCGGCTTGAAGAAGAACATGCTTGCCGTCGAATGTATCCAGTGAGTAGCCACAAAATTGGTCATTGGCTTGCGGCATTTCTCCTACGAGTCTCGTCTTGAAATTCTTGATCTTTGTCCACTTGAGTTTCGAAGACTCCGCGGTGACTTAATCCTTACACACTTTTTCTTTAGCGCAGGACTCGTGCAGCAATTCTTTACCCCAGTAGTCGATAACAGTCGGAGGGGTCACAACAAGAAGCTCCGTGGGCTTCTATCCTGTACAGTCCTTAGGCAACAGTTCTTCTCTTACAGAGTTATCAACCACTTGTAGAGGACTGGGACGTTTCTGTCTAAAACCGTGCTTATTTTCCACAATGAGTGAACCAGAAAACCGAAATAATGGACGACGACGTTTATTGCAAGTAGACTGGGAAAGCAAGATGTGAGCGAAGCACGACAGAAGCAAAGCGCGACCAACCAGTAGCGAACTACCGGAAAGTGTTATACTCAATCTGACCTTGAACGGTCGAACAAAACCAGAAAAATGCACGCCTGCATACAATCAGTCGAAATAAATAGCAAGATAGTTGGGATATATGGCTAAGCAAGAGTGTTTCTACACACTGAAGTGACTTTCCATTAGAGATAGTTAGCTGCTCTTCTAGGAACCGTTTCAAAGTGTTATTAGATTATCACTTACTTATAAGGTTGTCAGATGAGCACTCCGTTATTTTCTGTCAAGTTTGTATTTTACTCCTGTTCTCGGTATTCTCTGTAACCCCCAAGAGCGGTGCTACACCCAGTTTTCAATGACTGCCTTTCAGGTCAACAGAAAACCGCTGATATCGAAACGGACAAACTGACTGGATCCGGGTGAATTGGGTCTCCAACCTCGAACCCCTGAACAAATCGCAATCATGGCCTCTTGCTGAGACGTGGTTGTCCGAGGACGTGATAGACGCTGTCGTCTCCCTCTCAGGATATACCGTCTTCCACTTGGACCGCTCCAGTGTTAGTGGTCGAAAAGCAGGAGGGGTGATGCTTTTTATTCGCGATAACATTCCCGCTACTCTCGTGCTAGCCAGAGCCGATGATGACGGTACTTACGAGGGACTGTGGTGCAAGGTAAAGTTAACACCGAACAGCTCTACCATGCTCGGTGTTATTATATCGCTCTCCTGGATCGTTTCCATCTCAACTGTTAGACGATTTAAGGATATTTGGAGCAACTAACCATATTGGGAGATTTCAACGCACCTCACATCAATTGGAGAACACTTGCATGTACCAGTGGCTCAGACCGTTTTTCAGAGACACTGCTTCGGCTGGTCGTGGACGAGCTGTGCTTGTACCAGCATGTGGCAACTCCCACACGGTTGCAGGCTGGATGCCGCTCCAGCTTGGATTTAGCGTTTTCTGCATTAGAGTCCGACATCTACCGAGTTGATATTTTGCCCCCAATAGGGAGGAGTGACCATGCGCTACTGGATATATGGTGGGCAAGAGGTGAACTGCGGTCAACACCTACCCCGGTTCGACGGAATATCTGGAGAATTCCGTTCGAAGAGATGAGGGAGGCTGCGCGCGCATACGACTGGGGCGATCTTGCTTGACAAACCTCCTGCTTGCCAGAGAGCGATGGGTGGAAGCGAGAGCGAACGGCAAGACTCTGGACGTCGTGTTTCTCGACTTCAGCAAGGCTTTCGACAGTGCCGCATAAGTCATTTGCTCACCAAGCTGTTAGCATACGCTGTCAGCTCGCCTATGATAAATTGGATAGCAGACTTCCTCCGTAGTAGGTCATTCGCTGTTAGGGTCAACCAGCAATTATCTGAATGGCTGCCTGCCCAAGTGGTGTGCCACAAGGGTCAGTACTCGGGCCCTTGCTGTTTCTGGTTTTCATCAATGATCTATTGGACCAGTTGCAGTCGCCTGTCCTCGTCTTCGCTGATGACATGAAAGTATGGAGGACAATCTCTTCAGACGAGGATAGCGAAATATTGCAACTGGATTTAGATGCGATTTCATTGTACTGAGAACCGCTCAGAAGTGACTGAATAACGTAACGTCCTATTAGCGGTACTCCCTAGAGCGGGAATGTCGGATATGCATGACTTTAGACTTTGCTATGTTAAACAGCAGTGCTAGTGCGGGTAACAAGAAATCGGTTTGAAATTGGTTGCTTTTCGACCAAATCGGTTTTATCGACGATTCAGTACCGGATTTCACACTTACATTGTGGAAAAATTGACGCCCGAGTTTATACAGCTATTTGATGTCCAATTAAATTTGAATTTGTGATTCAACAGTGAACCGTTTTTTTACGACGTTTTCACCCTTAATTGTTACTTACCGTTTGGTTCTAACGATTGTCTACTGACATTTTTCGCCTAAAAACAATCTGCAATGACGTTTATGTGGCCGTTCAAGCTGTTTCTACCAGGAGCTGTTCGCTGGGTGGAGTGCGGTTCCTGCTGTGAGTGGTTCCATACCAACTACACCGGACTTAGAGCGGGTCAGCACTCGGCATTAGAGTGAAGTGACCTCGATTTCGCGTACGTCGTAGTTTTTGAAGTACATAATCTACTTTATGTTGTGGGAATGTATCCAATTTGAGACACCCGCAGAAGCTGGTGATTGACGCTGATACACGAATCACCAAAGCACTGGAGACACTCCTTGTGCAACCCAGCAATTCGTTGCACAAGGCATTGACTTCTGTAGTCATCCAGCAGCATGAGACGCTGGTCACAGTCGGTGAGCTCTGTACCACGTGCCTAACGTTGATAACTGCTGAGGAAGCCATACAGCTCTCGGAACAGTCAGAGAGATGCGACGACGACATGTGGTATTCGTTCGGTAATATGTGGAATCCACTTAATAAAAAGCGACCCTTTGATGTTGGTTACGCCAATGCTTGCTATCTTGAAACCTAATTTCTACGGTTACATTACCCGTGCCAACTGGCTGGTCCAAGCAGATTAAGACTAGAAAATGTATAATGGTAACCCTCTCCCAAGCATTGGGTCCAGATGAATTTGTTTCGACGACAAGTGAACTGAAACGTTACTTTCTTAACGTCAAAAGTTTGTTGCGAGATAGGTCCATTGAAGAGCGGAAGTTGAGAATTTCACTCGGTGGAACAAAGCTCACTACAGTTCCTGAGACTCTTCCACCGTCTGACACACGGTACACTGAAGGAACTAGTAATGGCGACTCGAACAGCCTTTCAGAGGCGTCGTCATTTGAAGCGTCTGATAATGAGGCAACAGTCATCGAAGCTGCCATCTCATACAATTACCCTAGGTCTTCAATGGTATATCAACCTGTGAGTTCTGCTTTCGAACAGGCGGTGGAAGTGCCGGCATCTGACATACCCAGACTAGTCTAGCAGGAAGCCCTCCAAAAGATGCATCAAACGTCACAAGACACGCACCTCTCGTGTGTAGAACGTAAAAAATGGCTCGGTTGTTTCTTTTGCAAGGTGTAGGCACCTTGATGTTGTATGTTTGAATATAGACGTAGCTATTTTTAGTAGTTAGGTCCCTTACCCCTCTCCTTTTTTTCTCTTGCTATACAGGTTGCTTTTTCTTCTTCGTAATTGTGTGGCAGTTAAGCATCAGTGTGAACCACTGATGTATTGCTGTCTATGATGATAATGATGATCAAAAAGAGCTCTCGGGACAGCCATCGTGCAAGGTAACCACATGGCTGAACTCCGCTTAGAGTCAGGCAGGTCCTAGCACAACGGAAACTAAAACGTTGCCAATCAAACAGCATGTTTCTTTTGCAGGGTCCTTGCAAAATGCGCCGTCACCGGATGCCACATGAACAGCCAATGTTCCCCAATTACCGTCAGCACAGACCAGAATCTAGGAAAATAGCATCCATGCAACAATTACAGAAAATGGTAGTGCCGAAAGACACTAGGTACGACACTCAAATCTGTCATGTAAGGGTTCAGTGCGGTGGAATGAGATACAGTGTCGTATGGCCATAGTATGCCCACCGGGGACACTCAGGGGTCACTCGGGTACTCTCATGGGACGGTCGTGGTAACTAGGCTAGGGGTCATATTTATTAGTTTTCATGCGCGGTAAACGTTCGATAAAGCGTGAATAGGTAGTAGAAAAAAAAAATATTTGCAA
>LOND01000126.1:202628-214307 GCA_014220965.1 Paragonimus kellicotti | reverse complement strand
TGAACCATAACAATCATACAGTATTCTTTCTAAGCATTTCATTAATGCTACAGTCATTTGCTAGCGCTCATCGAGTGACTGAGATGAGCCCTGCTGAACTTATACAAAATTCAAACGAGCCATAATAATACGTTTTATAAGTGTGCATACATGTATGAAGTTAATTAGTTAACATACGTGAATCGTTGATATCTCTGGAAAAGCTACGGGCAACCTTATTGCCGTACTTCAGCATGTTAGAGAGATGAACTATGGAACGCGAACATCCTCGATGCTGACATGAGAAATATTCAAATTGGCGCGTAACAATTATTAAAGTCGACATAAACAACAACGAGGTATATCACCATTAGTCGAACGTATGCGAATGCTGCGGTTCATAAAAACACTTTTATCAAGTTATTCTTGGAATAGCTACATTCGTTTGCCGCGTGTGAGACGTTTCAGTTGAGTGTCCCAAATGGGACGGTCATAGGACACTCAGGGGACGGTCGACCGTCCTATGAGCGTCCCATGTGTTGGCTGGGACCTGCGCTGGTAGCGCATTCCAGCTATTGACGGCCCGCCGTGACAGTCGGAATACGGCGTGAATTCGCCCCGATCGTTGCTTGAGAATCGTGAGTGGATGGCTCCGAAATCTGTGCTCGTTTCGGAGGGGAAAATCTGCTCTGAGCTCCTCGCCCATGTCACCTCGCAAAATGCGGCGTATCACAATAAGGTCCCCGCGGAGTCGCCGGTAACTCTGGGGGTACATGTTCAGATACTCCAGCCGTCTGTTATAGGAGAGGCCCCTCATCCCAACAACCATGCGTGTGGCTGCCCTCTGCACTCTTTCAAGTTGAGCTACCTCACTTTGTGTACAGGGGAACACTGCGGCGTGGCCGTACTCTAGTCTCGGACGAACATGAGATGAGAAGAGTAAGCAAAAGGCCTCCTTGGTCACTTTGGCAAAGGATCGACGGATAGCCCCAAGCACTCTCCTAGCTTTAACACAGGCTTGTGTTGTTTGAGCCTGCGTTTTGAGGGTGTCTGACACCAGCACCCCCAGGTCACGTTCTGTATTACACTGTGTCAACAGGTGACCTCCAACGTGATATGCCTTGACATCCTTTATATCTCCCAGGTGCATGAAGGAGCATTTTTGTGGGTTCAGAGGCAAGTTCCATTGAACTGTCCATGTTGAAGTCGCGTAACGTCCGACCTCAGGTTCAGTGTTAGTACTCCAGCCTTGGCCAAAAAGGCTGACAACCAATTGACTATGCTAAGCAAAGCACTAGTCCATTGTTAGACGTCAGTGTCCAGGTCTGCGCCCCACACTTGAAAAGGGATATAGCCTTACCTGGGATTCAGCGCGTTGACCTCGTGTGTTGTTACCGACCCTCGAAAATAGTGTACAGTGAAAGCACGTTAACCTTGCCGGGCACTGAGCAAGTTGTATTTTTAGCCTCAGGACAGAAATAAGAAATTAACAACCTAAGTAAAGCAAAATTTGGCGGAGTGGGTAAAATCACCAGAAGTGTACAATGGAGTACAGCTATTAAAAATGTTGGTCATTTTAGTCATTACATGCTGTGTGCAGATGAGTCACGTAACTGGCACGCCATTAAATGCTCATGGTTTCACGCGGTTTATGGTCCTCATTGTCGTCATTCTGATTTGTTGGGTCATACGCATGTACACTATGATCGGGACTGCCGTTGATCCACGTGGTAGCTTTAGAAGCGGTAGATTGATAAAAATACAAACATTTAGAAGAACTAAGCAAAACCACTAGAAATTCATTCAAGAATCAACAATCCCACGGAGTACTGGATCATAATTGACTGTGACGCTACTATATCAGCGCGCGTACAGCTGCCGGTAAACGCTTTCATAATGGGTGACCACGCCATCGATTGGCCGCCTTCTTTCAATCGATGACAACCACACAGAATGATACAGGGGGCAGAATACTGTCAGTTGGTATGCAGAGTAGATGGTCTGATCAGCATAGTGTGCAAATTTTCATTATATCTGTTATCGTTTGCGAACTTACACATCTACCAAATGCACTGACGGACTTTCTCGACGAACACAATCAGCCTAAGGATAGTTTATAGATACCGAGTGCATCTCTCACACGGGTGCTCTTTAACCCGTGCAGCCAAACACTGTGTACACGCCTTTTAAATCCTTTCACCGCTCGACAGTCGGACGTCTTTGCGATGCCGCAAATGATGAGGACTAGCCAATACCTCTCGTGCATTATAGTGGTGACAATGGTGGAAATGCCCAAGTAGGTGGGACGATCGGTAGTCTCGAGTGACCTACTTGTAATGACCACGATAGAGTCAAGGTCAACCTAATCTTTTAGTAACACTGCACTTCAAAAGTACACGCCGCACGCCATTCACACCAGCCGTATCATTTAATAGATCCAGGATGGTTAGCATGTTCTTTGCATATTAATTAAATGGAACGATGTCGTCCGCATACTCAATGTCAGTCAATCTGCTGCCTAGCAGAGGTTCCACTTCGACATCTTCCGAGCCCTCGAGCACTGCCCCTAGAACGTCACCCATCACGCTACTTGCATTGCTCTCCAGGTAGCTGCTCATAAACGCGCACTCTGCACTGAGAGCGGATATACATAGACCCTATTAAATGACACTTCACTGAGACTCCTCTACAAAGGATTGTCTGTCGCGAGGTGAAGTTATAATACACTGAACGCCAGCTCGAAAATCCACCCTTTCTTTTGTTATATAAATCTCGTCGTGTTAAATGCTATTGCCTTGTTAAACCTGTTTGCCTTTTGGATACGATAGAAACAAGGTTGATACCCTGTGGTTGTTACACGATATTCTGTCACCTTTTTAAAGTTGGGAATTAATGTTGGTAGGCGTCAGTCACGAGTTCCTCCCTTCTCCCTCCCATATGGGAGGGATGAGTATGACCATATCGGACATTTTCCTAACTAGCTATCTTTGAAGAGCTGGAGAAAGAAGATCCTTACGTGTCAATCATTTATTTTCCAAAGTCGCTTCAGTTTCCGACGTATAACCGTCGGGAATGTCGTAAGTCAGCGCACTCTTTCCATCGTTTACAAATGAATCGGTCGGTTCAGGCCAGTTGGATTGTTCTCCGAAGAACTTAGCCCATCTGTCAAGTCGCCAAAACGAACTAAATTTTAGACCCGTCGTCTTCATATATACTTTTCCCATCATCTTATCAAGGGTTGGTGCAACCACGAATGAGGAACACAGCACTCGGTTGTTTCCTTTGACTCGCTTGGTCAAGGGAGCCTCCTCGTCCCTACGCCCACCTTTTGTAAGTTTGTGTTCCAGTTCACGGCGGACTGTCATATTCAGAGTCGATGGAGATCAATCAGCGTTTTTCCATAAACTCTGTTGACCCAGCTGACTCCTGTAAAACAGTCCTCGTCACAGCTGATTAGCTTGGCTGTTGAGATTTTTGTCTAGTGCTTGTCCGACTCATTTCGCTGTTGTGACTGCAGTTTGGCTGTCAGTGTTGTCTACCTTGTGTTCTGTATTCCATTCTCACTTAAGTTGCAGCTGAAACTTTTAGATGTTCAAGCCGATGATCACTGAGGAAACGAGGAAACAAGGCGGGCACGACCAACAAAATGGTCCGAGTCGAGGTTACTCTTTAATGGAGTAGCAACACAATGATAACTGATGGCGATGTGGTCAATTTGTGTCCATGGTTAGTTTCGCATGTTAATTTTCATGTGACGCACTACCGCCTGCGTTGGAATGCGCAGCTTGATGTTCATAATCCTTGAGACCCCCACTCTTGTAACAGCCGATCACTGTTTTCAGTACGTCCATACCAAACACCGAACGTAAGGACACAGGGCTTACTGCTCTGGCTGTTGGCGTAGATCAAGCTGTGTATCACCAACAAGCAGCATGGTATCTAAGCATTTAGTTTGTCCCAAAGTGTCAGTACGGGCATCGTTGAAGACGTTAATAGCATCTGAACTCTATTGGCGCCTATGCAGATGCGATAAATAGACGAAGACCTTATGACCGATGGGCTATTTCAGACGGCGCCGTCGACTATTCACTGTGATCTAGTCCGAAAAATTTTGCTCTCTTTTAGAGTTTTGATCCCTACTTCAGTTTGACCTCGAGGTTCGACTGGGGAAGAACCGTTGATCCAAAGCATTCTCGAAGGTTGGATTCAGGTGAATGAAAACACTCAAATTGTAAACGCATTGGAGGGTCACGATACATATCCAATTCCAGACTGGAGGGAGTGCTTTGCCAGAGCAGGCTGCGCCTGATTTATTTTGGTGGGGGTGGGGGGCGGATATTCTGGTCGATGCTTGTCAGTCGTCTTGGTTTGCTACGCCTTCGGGCTACTCCAGGAACTCTCGATCATTGAGGTCGTTCTGAGTGACTGGGGTTTGGATAATGTCATCCTCATTCTCAAAAAGGGTTCACGCACTCCATGTGCAAATCACCGAGAGCTTAGCCCATTGCGTCGACTGCTTGGAGCCATTGTATTTTGTAGACCGAACAAGCAATGGCTTTATCCCGACCGTGGCTTCATTGATCACATCGTTACACTTCGCCAGATGTTTGAACTACGCCATTCTACAGAAAGCCAACATTATTGTTTTTTCAGACATCAGATTTGCCTTCGATTCGGTTGGTATGGTTGCAGTGGGGGATTGCTTACCGAGGAAGGGTGTGTCCGAGAAGTACGTGAACGTCCGGGAAGCAATTTACTGTCAGACCTCCGGCTGGGTTAGGGTTTATGACAGCGTATCACTGACCTTCAGCACCTCAGGTGGGGTGCGACAGTATTGTCCAGCCTCTCCTTCCCATTCAGCTTTGGTCAACAAGATCCTAGAATGTGCCTTGACAGATTGCGAATGTGATGGTTTCGAAGTGCTCTCGGACACTTAACTTCGAAACACATAATGTGCAGACGACATCGTCCTGACTTGTGAGGGCTCACAGGGAACTCATCATCATCATAGATAACAATACGTCAGTGATTCACGCTGATGCTTAATTGCCACAGGGAGGCCGGAACATCTTAGTTTGGCTAGAGGTCTCAGTTCGTCAGTTTGGTATGACCTTCCGCAACTTCCTAAGTGCAGTGTGCTGTTACAATATTGACAGGACTCTGCGTCTACTTTCACCCTTGACGTTGAGCTATTGGAGGTAGTCGAGAAGTTTATGTACCTTTGGAGTTGTACCAACGCTTGTGGAATGTCTGATCAGATCAGTCGCATATCAAAGGCTCTGACGGCGTTTGCCAACACTGATGTGTGGTCTGCAAAGGTCCCTAGCTCACTGTACACAGCATTTTAAACTATATCTCAGCCAACTCTCTGTGCCAAATGTCCCTCGTGTAGACCTTGTTTTGCTGCGTGTTCTGTTCTCACTGACCCCGTTATAATGTCAGCGATCCGGAAGAATTAAATCTTTAATAGACAGCGGTCCCATCGGCAACCTTTTCAAAGATAGTAAAAATAGGCTCGTCGGCTACTTGCTATCTGAAACAAAAATTTCTAAGTTTAAAATACCTTATTGTGGCTAACAAAAGACCGAATCCACCGTCATTCTGGTTTTTGGTAGTTTGTTTTCAGTTGAAAGCTTCGTTCTCTTGTGAAGTTGTGTTACAGCTGGAGTTTGAGACTAAGAACAGGATTCTTTGCATATTCTTTTTGACCTTTTGCCGTCATTCTTCCGACCTCTTCACATTCTATGTAAAACTTAGCTTGTTTCTACTGTAAATCCACCAGTGGCACATACCGTTCTGATGCTGATGCATACTCTTTCGGTACTCCCTTTGAGGTTTAAGTCGGTGTCGGAAACCTACAGTCGCATCGAAGAATCGGTGATGAATCAGAGGTCCCTCTTAAGCATCTCATCAGCTTTTTACGATTACGTATCATGGTTTTCATTAATCTCCCATGTTCGGCATACCGAGCTTCATGAACTTTTGTTGAATCTCTTGACCGAATAAGAGAGACGTTCGTGGTCGAATGAGAAGTGATGGTTGAGGAACCGGCCAGTATCCGGCAAAGGCTATCTAAGTAACCGGTATCGAGAAACAACCAACGGCGACTTGCCTCATTCATTCTGATTGGATAGTTTAGTCAGGCGGTGCATGTACGTAAAAGTGCACCGTGTCTAGAGTAAGGGCAATGTACTTCGTGTCCCTGTTTCCTCCGCGTTGTATCAGATCTGCAAACTACTCTGTTTATCTTTCGTCCAACCCTATATACTTGGTACGCAGCCATTGTTTACTTGTGTGCTAGTCTTAACGAGACTAATGTCATATCATGTAGTATTCATACTGTCTTGTCCGGTTTGTTTTCCTAATCATCCTTTTGTCCTGTTCTGTAGAAATGGATGAACTGAATGACAACGCTGCTGAGGTGAACAAATGTATCATAACGAACAAGACAGTGCAACATTTATTATTGGATATCCTGAAGTCTGTTCGAGGGGAGGTGGCTTATTTAGCCCATCAGAAAGTAATTCGGTTGTCTGTTTGACCTGTGTTTTAGAATGAGTTGACTTCCAGTTGCGAATTTTCTGGTCTACCTGAATATACTCTGCATCGACCGTTTTTGAGATTACGATCTGGAGAGGTATCTTTTTTTCTCTCTGTCGTTGGATTTTAGTGTCCACCCTTAAATATTGACGCTTTAGCCAGATACCAGCGGAAAGAATATAACTTGGGAGAATTAAGGGCGCATGTTATTAAACGATGTAAGTTGTAATTGTTTTGAATGAGCGTACTCTCATTGTTGCTTCACTCTGGTTGTAATGATTCACAGACTAGACCGTATTTGATTTGAGTTAAGCCGATGTTAGTAATGCTAATATTACATATTTATTTGTTATAATAATGATAATGATATTGTATATACTCGTACTTGTACGGGCGATTCACCTCCGTATGTGGAGTTATGGGTCAACAGCAGCGTTACATGTTTGAGACTTATATACGGTGTGTATGGATCTGGCTTTGATCCTGCTTACATATCTAATAACCCAGTATAAGCCAAGCTCTTAATGGTCAGTCTTTCCAGACCTCCTTATCTCTAACGTATGCAGAATGCTTCATCGGCTTCCGGGTTACTAACATTTATGTCACAGATGTTCGCTGTTTACCTAAGGTTTCAGACTGGCGTTTATTTTTCTAAGTCCCACCGGAACCGGTGCAATAAGCCTGCCTAAGGTGGAACTTACGAATGTGGACTTCAATGTCACCACTGAAACTTCTGGGCTCACAACCTTTCCACTCACTGTTCTAGAGCGTGGTTATTTGTTTGAAGTAACGAAGTGTCAGCGGAGATAGGCGTACATTGCCATTTCTTATTCGTGGTCCGCAAAGAGAAGTTCATTTTGAACCGTATACTCACACAACGAATGCATTTTTCTAAAGATAAACCTGTCTATTAAAGGTAAACCGACGTTAAAGCAGATATCAATCTTAAACCAGCAAAAACGAACAATTACATCCTTGAGCTATACGAGAATACTATGTTATTCTGAGAAAAACACGATTGTGAAAACTGTGTTCCAGCCGGATTTGAACCGGCTACAAAAACTTCATATTCAAACACAACAAACGCCCTCATCATCATCATGATCATCATGATCATCACATCGATAGAGTCACTCATACCAGGCAGGCCAATGGGTAGAGGTCTGACAAACCAGTCTCCTGGTCCTCCAGGTTGGGGGTTGGAAGAAGGTTGGCATCTTTTTCCGGAAAAAGTACCAGTTCTGGTACATTGCCACCCAACCGCTGCCTTGCGGTACAGGCTTTTGAGCCAAAGGCTTTGGTTGAGAACCCTAATCGTTCTCCTGTCTAGGTCTGGGCGTCCTGGCAGTATCTCAGCCCACACACAACCATGAATATTCACAACAACAATAAATCCATACTGCATCGGCCGTCTCGCAGTATAAACCGGGTCGCCCTATCTGCTGCATACAGCAGGGTGGATAGGCGAAAACATGCTACTGCTGACCCCTCCCCCACTGTCCTATCAAATTTAGCTCTCAGGCCCCTCCCCACCTCCATTTCTGATAATTACTCTACAGGTCCCACAACAGATGTAGCTAACTGTAGTAACACTGAGCCGGTAAGTTCCGTCTCTTGCCTTTCAGCTTCAGGCCTCCCTCGTCCCTTGCTTAGACCTAGAACGCGAATTAATATAGGTGCCTTCAACGTTCGCACGCTAAAACAGATAGGTCAGCAGGCCGCTCTCGCACGAACGCTAGACTCGTTGCATGTCGATGTCTGCTGTATCTCGGAGACTAGAATCCAGGACAGTAGTCAACGTATGGAACTAACAGCACCCGCATTGTCTACCCGATACTGGTTATACACTTCGGGTGACTCCACAGCCGCCGTTACAGGTCAGGCTGGAGTAGGTATAGTCCTCAGCACGACGGCCGCAGCCGCATTAGTAGATTGGATTCCTGTTAACAGTAGACTGTGCCGTCCGCTTGGCAGGTTCTGTTAAACCAGCTCTAGACGCAAGACTTTCAGAAATTTATTCATTGTCTGCTTATGCTCCT
This sequence comes from Paragonimus kellicotti, assembly GCA_014220965.1. Taxonomy (NCBI): domain Eukaryota; kingdom Metazoa; phylum Platyhelminthes; class Trematoda; order Plagiorchiida; family Troglotrematidae; genus Paragonimus; species Paragonimus kellicotti. Next base: position 205,749 of record LOND01000126.1, on the reverse strand, counting down.
ACTGACTGTAGTGACGTCGGCGTCAAGGACGCATTTTACTCGGATCTGGCCACTCTCCTTCGGTCGACACGTGGCTCTGATATAGTCGTTTGGCCGGAGATATGAATGCCCAGGTCGGTCGCCTTGGTGAAGCCGAATCTCGTTTAGGTGGTAGGTTTGGGATAGCATCACATCGATCAGATAATGGTGGGCGATTGTTGCAGCTATGCGCTGAGCATAATCTATTTTTAGCCAGTACTGGTTTTAGGCATCGTGCACGTCAATGCTATACTTGGCGCCCGCCTTCTCCGAATCAGGCCTGGTCTCAGATAGACCACATAGCCGTTAGTTATAGGTGGCGGGGTTCCATTCAAGACTGTCGTTCTTATTGGAGCACATACTTGGATTCAGATCATGCGTTGGTACGTTGCCGTTTTGTTCTTACTTTTGCTGGGCAACGACCCCACCGACAGCAACGGTTAGCTGTTGAGAAACTGGCTTTACCATCGGTTAGCATAATTACCAAACCAGCTTAGAAAGCTGCCTTAGTGGTACTCACTCCGAACTGCTGGACTCAAATCTCACAGGCCATTCAGAAAGCAGGTACTGTAGCTTGCGGCACAGGGGTACCTGGGGTAAGCAAACATTGGATTTCAGAGAAATCCCTGGAGTTGTTAGAAGCCAGACGGAAGGTTCCTCCTGGTAGTTCACATAACAAGTCTAGAAGAGATATCCGTAGGAAACTGAAACGTAGTCTAAAGGCTGATCGTGAGGCTTGGTTAGTGGAAAAAGTTAAGGAAATGGAAACCGCATTTGCCTCAGGGAACATCGGTAAACTGTTTAAGCTGATCCGTGCCACTGGTCCCAGGCGACCGTCGGTCAGTGAAGCTATCAGCGAGGTAGATGGCACACTAATCTGTAATAAGTCCAGAAGGTTAGAGCGTTGGGCGGAACACTTTGAGGGTCAATTTAGCTGGCCTCCTGCTTCTATTGTGTTGCCGCCACAAACTTGTGATGTAGCACCCTGGTCGGTAGATTTGGAACCACCCACTGAGACTGAGGTTCGCAATTGCCTTTCGGCTCTCAATCGTAATAGGGCTGCTGGCCCAGATGATCTCGTGCCGGCACTTTTCAAAGAAGGTGGAGAGGCGTTAGTAGAGGCATTGACTCAGTTGTTTCAACTTGTGTGGACGACGGAGACCATCCCTCCGTGCTGGGTCACTCGATAATAGTTCCCATATTTAAGAAAGGAGCCCGGGGCTCTTGCGAAAACCATAGAGGGATTAGTTTGACCCCAGTCATTTCAAGGGTTCTAGCATCAATTATACTTCGTCGACTCACTGCAGTTCGGGAAGTAAACATTAGGGAAGAACAGGCAGGGTTTCGCCCTGGGCGGGGTTGTATAGATCACATTTTCACCCTTCGTCAAATTCTGGAGCAGCGTCATGTGTACCGCCGGCCAACAATCGCCGTATTCCTCGACTATAAAGGTGCGTTTGATTCGGTAGACCGATCTACACTTTTAGAGTCGCTTAAACGTAGGGTGTACCGACTAAGTATGTGAACATACTGTCGGCGCTTTATTCCCATACTTCAGCTCAGGTTAGGGTTTACGGTGAACTGTCTGACAGTTTCAGCACCAGGAGCGGCGTACGTCAAGGCTGTCCCCTTTCGCCATTTTTGTTCAATTTCGTCATAGACGAAATAATGGAGGACTGTCTGCGGCACTCAAATGATGCCGGCGTGGACCTCCTACCTGGTGAAAGACTGACTGATCTTGATTATGCTGACGATAAGGTATTGCTGTTTGACAACTTTCAAGCGGCACAAACAACACTGGACGCTATTTCGCGTTCTGCTAAGTACTTCGGAATGCGCTTTGCAGCCTCAAAATGCAAAGTGCTTCTGCAAGATTGTTGTGATTACGTAGATTTAATGTTAGATAATGAAGTCATGGAGATTGTTGACCGGTTTGTATACCTGGGAAGCTGCATCAGCGGTGGCGTCGGAGGTGTAGGGAATGAAATAGAAGCGCGTATTTCCAAGGCTAGGGCGGTGTTCGCTAATCTGAGACACCTATGGCGACAGAGAGGTATTTCTCTGAAGCTTAAGGGTCGCGTATATCAAACAACAGTGAGGGCTGTATTACTTTACGGCAGCGAAACTGGCCACTCAGGGTAGAGGACGTGAACCGTCTCCAGGTATTTGACCACCGATGTCTGCGTTCAATCGCTCGTATCGGGTGGCACCAGCGAGTAAGCAACGAGGAGGTTAGGAAGCGGGTGTTTGGCACTGATTGTCAAACGAGTTCTCTTGTTCAGTCGCTACATTTGCACAGACTTAGATGGTTGGGTCATGTACTAAGGATGCCAGCTAGTCGTTTGCCACACCGAGCACTGTTTGCGGACGCTGCGGCTGACTGGCGCAAGGTGCGAGGTGGACAGATGATGACCTGGCGTAGACAAATGAAATCGTTCACGAAGGGGTTGGTCACTGTAGGTCGGGTTCGTCTCCCGGGCTGGGGCCCTCGCGACTCACAGAGTCGGTGGCTTGAGACGTTAGGTGAGATGGCGGCTAATCGAGCTCAGTGGCGTGAATGTTGTTGTTTGGCCGAGTTGTCTGTGAAGTGAGTGCACTTAATGATGCGGGGCAGTGAAAGCCGTAAGGAAGCTGTCTTGCTGATGACGCCTTACTTTCACTTACAGCTCGGTTGTTTGTTTGCAAGGTGTAGGCGCCTTGATGTTGTATGTTTGAATATAGACGTAGCTATTTTTAGTAGTTAGGTCCACTTCCCCTCCCCTCCTCTATTTTCTTCTTTCTTCCTATATAAGTCTTTTTTTTCTTTTTCTTTGTTCTTCGTGGTTGTGTGGCAGTCAAGCATCAGTGTGAACCACCGATGTATTGCTGTCTATGATGATGATGATGATGATGACGTTTCTTATTTGAATATAGTTTTGTAGCCGGTTCAAATCCGGCTGGAACACAGTTTCACAATCGTGTTTTTCTCAGAATAACATAGTATTCTCGTATAGCGCAAGGATGTAATTGTTCGTTTTTGCTGGTTTAAGATTGATATCTGCTTTAACGTCGGTTTACCTTTAATAGACAGGTTTATCTTTAGAAAAATGCATACGTTGTGTGA
>LOND01000126.1:126839-198119 GCA_014220965.1 Paragonimus kellicotti | reverse complement strand
AGCTACGCCTATATTCAAACATTCAAGGTGCCCACATCTTGTAAACAAACAACCGGGCTGTAAGTGAAAATAAGGCGTCATCGGCAAGACAGCTTCCTTACGGCTTTCACTGCCACGCGTCACTAAATTCACCCACTTCACAAGCAACTCGGCCAAAACAACGACAAAATTCACGCCACTGGGATCCATTAGCCACCATCTCACCTAACGTCTCAAGCCATCGACTGTGATTCACGAGGGTCCCAGCCCAGGAAACGAACCCGACCACAGTTAACCAACCCCTTTGTGAACGATTTCATTTCTCTACGCCAGACCATCATCTGTCCACCTCGTACCTTGTGAAAGTTGGCCACAGCGTCAAGCAAACAGTGCTCGGTGTGACAAACGACTGGCTGACATCCTTAGTAGATGACCTAACTATCTAAGTCCGTACAAATTTAAGGAGTGAACAAAAGAATTCGTCTGACAATCACTACCAAATACCCGCCTCCTAACCTCTTCAATGCTTACTCGCTGGTGCCACCCGAACGAACAATTGAACGCAGACATCGGTGGTCAAATACCTGAAGACAGTTCACGTCCTCTATCCTGAACAGCGAGGTTTCGCTGCCGTAAAGTAGCACAGCTCTCATTATCGCCTTATACGCGCGACCGTTAAGCAGCAGAGGGAAACCTCTCTGCCGTCAGAGATGTCCCAAATCAGCGAACATCGTTCCTATTTCATTCCCTGCACCGCCACCGCCGCTAGTACAGCTTCCCAGGTAAACAAACCGGTCAACAACCTTCATGATTCATTATCTAACAATAAATCTACATAACAACAGCAATCTTGTATGAGCACTTTGCATTTCGAGGCTGCAAAGTGCATTTCGAAGCATTAGCAGAACGCAAAATAGACTCTAGCAGTGTCTGTGCTGTTTGGAAGTATCAAACAACAATAGCTTGTCAGTATAATCAACATCAGTAAGCCTTACACTAGGTAGGATCCACGCAAGGATCTTGTGAGTACCGCAGGCAGCCCTCCTTTACACTATGACAAAATTAAACAATAATGGTGAAAATGGACAGCCTTGACGCACGCCGCTCCTGGTGCTGAAACTGTCAGACATTCACCTAAACACCTAACCTGAGCTGAAGTATGGGAATAAAGCGCCGACAGTATGTTCACATACTTAGTCGGTACACCCCTGCGTTTAAGAATCTAAAAGTGTAGATCGGTCTACCGAATCAAACGCACCTTTATAGTCGAGGAATATGGCGATTGTTGCCGGCGGTACACATGACGCTGCTCCAGAATTTGGCGAAGGGTGAAAATGTGATCTATACAACTCCGCCCAGGGCGAAACCCTGCCTGTACTTCCCTAATGTTTACCTCCCAAACTGCAATGAGTCAACAAGTTAATAGATGTCAGAAGCCTTTAAATGACTGGGGTCAAACTCATTTCCCTACGGTTTTCACAAGAGCCCCTGATACCTTTCTTGAACATGAGAACTATTATCGAGTGACCCCAGCGCGGGGGGATGGTCTCCGTCGTCCACACAAGTTCCGTCTGGCTTCTAACAACTCCACGGATTTTTCTGAAATGCAATGTTTGCATACACCCAGGTACCCCTGTGCCGCTAGCTACAGTACCTGCTTTTCTGGAATGGCCTGTGAGATCTCGGTACAGCAGCTATTAGGATCTTCGGTGTGAAAACTATTAGGGCAGCTTTCTAAGCTGGTTGGTACTTATGCTTTACCGACGACATAGCCAGTTTCTCATCAGCCAGTCGTTGCCAGTAAAAATAGAACAAAAACAACGTAACAAAGCATGATCTGGATCAAGCACGTACTCCAATAAGAACGACAGCCTTGAATACAACCCCGCCACCCATAACTAATGGCTATATGGTTTATTTGAGACAAGGCCTAATTTGGAAAAGGCGGGCGCCAAGTATAGCAACGACGTGCACGATGCCTAAAGCTGTGATGGCTAAAAAATAGCCTATGCTCAGCACATCAGCTGCAATGAACGCCACCATTATGCGATCGATGTGATGCTATCCCAAACGCTACACCTAATACGAGATTCGGCTTCACCAAGACGGACCGACTTGGGCATTCATATCTCCCGCCAAAAACGACCTATGTCAGAGCCACGTGTCGACCGAAAGAGAGTGGCCAGATCCGAGTAAAATGCGTCACTGACGCCGACATCACTACAGTCAGTAGAAGCGTAAGCAGACAATGAATAAATTTCTGAAAGTCTTGCGCTTAGAGCTTCGTTAACAGAACCTGCCAAGCGAACAGCGCAGTCTACTGTTAACGATAACGCCAATTTACCAATGGGGGCTGCGGCTATCGTGCTGAGGGACTATACCTACTCCAGTTTGACCTGTAACGGTGGCTGTGGAGCCACCCAAAGTGTATAACCAGTATCGAGAGACAATGCGGGTGCTATTAGTTTCATACGTGTGACTACTGTACTGGATTCTAGTCTCCAAGATACAGCAGGACATCGACACTCAACGAGTCTAGCGTTCGTGCGAGAGCGGCCTGCTGACCTGTCTGTTTTAGCATGCGAACGTTGAAGGCACCCATAGTAAATTCGCATTCTACGCAGATCTGGTTCATTGCACCGACTCAACTCCTTTAATTGCCGAAAAATGCGTTTGTATTTTGTAGTCATTTATGCTGTCTGTAAGGGTAGAGGAGATATACGAAGAATCTGGTGGCCGCATAGTGATGTGATGAGCTTGACGATCAAGGCCGAGCAACGATTGGTATAGCCTCTCTGAGCACGCGATTAGGCGTTAATCACAATCACCCCGCACGTGCTAGAATAGGTAACTTCTGTTTTAACATACGCACAACATATCACATCGTGTAGTCATCCGTTTTACGGTCTTCCTCGTTATAATGTGCTCAGAGTTCATAACGTTGTCAGTTCTCAACGCAGTCGAAGCCCAGCGTTCGACATTGGATCATCTGATGACTAGTCACGCTTCACTGTTTTGAGCAAAACCGTCATCTGTCCACTTGGTAACAACATTTCGTGTTTGGGTTCTGTTATGTCGACAGATGCAGACATTTTACTTGCAGCACCCCTGCAGACGTTTGAACCACAGACCACTTTCAAGTCCAATTGAATTAGTCTACTTTCCAGATTAGTCGATGCAAGTTGGTCTGGCATGCAGTCAGCGCATTGAGCCATTCCCGCTGACCATCTTGAGTCACGTGAATAATAGACCACAGCAGTAATCTCAATTGAAAGTCGATGCATTCTTTCTGAGTGACAGAGTTTATTGTTCACGCATACGCGACAAAACTGGGCTATTGCTATGGGATTTGGTGGTCATTTAGGCTTCTCATTCCTTTTAAGGGAAGTGCATAATCTTCAGACGTTCATTTTGAATCCGTTTGCCTATTGTTACTTGCCAAGAATGGAAGTTCATTCAATTTTTGTGAGTGTAATCAACGGTTTCGTGACAGCTCGCTTCACCCGATTCAGTTTGGTTAATTCATCCCGAGGCAGTTCGCCCCAGAGAAATTCATTTTGAAGTAACTCACCTGGAGAGTTGCAGTGGCTGAGGAGTAATGTGTGGTGTGGTCTGAGTCCTGTTATTAGCACACGCAAACTAGCATTTTTCTCGACACTGCCATACTGACACTTTAATAAAGTATACGACAATAGGTGTCTTTTCATGATTTCAAATCTGAGTTCCGCGTACTTTCCACACTATCACCAGTTTTCGCCATTGTGTAAACCAACATTCAGGTGTACTTCAGAAGATGGCCCGTATTGCGAATACATTTAATAATGCATACCATTCACGTCTCGGGAGGCCTTCTCGTTAATTATATTCCATTTGTTTACGGGATGAACAAAAGCCCGAACTCACTTCAAAGCGGTATCTAGCAAGAATGCTCTTCCAGTTTGTACTGAGTGGTAAACAGAGAAGAAAGGTCGTTCAGAGTCATTCTTACATTTGTGATAAAACGACGATTGTGTATGTTGAATGTGAACAGGCTTTATATTTCCCATTATCGAGACTGCCTGGGCACAGATGTCAAATGCTTGTCTTAAAGGTAAGCGTACGTAGTCATACTTGAGGCCTAGCTACAGCATATATATGGTGAGTTGAAAAATGGGGTTGGCGACTCATTGCTCCCGGTGTTGATCGTGATGAGCAGCCAGTCGACTATCATGGATGCATCTGGTGTTACCTTACGCGTTGGTTATGTCACAACAGATAAAAGTTTGTTTTTCCGATTGTGTATGAATCTAATCCACAGCTAACGTTAAGGGTGTGCATGCACCCTACTGTAGCTTTCATCTCCGTGCAACACATCGAGTTGGGCTTCGAATGTTTGTGCCAGGCCATCGAATCTCCACAGGAGATCGTATTCCTACTCACTTATTTCGACAGATTGCTCGACACGTATCCCAAGATAAGATCACATTACAGTTAAATGTTATAAGTCGCGCGTTTAGGTACACGTACTCTTCGAATGTTTCCATGTGATGCTTGTAACGTCTATCGAGTATGCATGCACCCAGAATTATTGATTCCGTAGAAGGCCAGCTCAGTGCTATAGCTTCTGAACTGGCGTATGGAAATTTCACTATCTCGAAGCTCACTGCGGTGTATACTTGAAAAAAAGAACACTTACTACATTGAAGATTATCCATAGGAGAACTTCAACGCAGAGAAACGTATATCCGGATCTCGGCAGACGCATCCACACACCAGCTGTCCATTCCCGCTCGGTGGCATTAACTGATGTGACTGACGTTGTGCAGAATTATAACTTTTAACTCCGCGTGAACTATTTACCTTGCAACAACGTATGTCGATGATAAATTTTCACACTGCTTTAAACTGAATTGTTCCGGGTTGAACTGAGCGGTCATCTATTCAACTTTCGGTCACGATTTCGGCTTCAGCTTTGTATTTTTATTCAGATGTTGATATGGTGAACATTGTTTAACAACGGCTTCAGCGGATGAGTTGAGTCATAACCACCACTGAGTCATCACGGGACGACCTTCGTATACACATAGTATGACCGATGAGGGACTTGAAGATGTGACGTAACAGTCGCTGCTCATCCGGCATGGAAAGTCCACAGAAGCCAGCTGTAGACTTGACTCCAGCCAGGTTTGGCTGTAGTAACTTTCTATCAGGTCATGACATGCTTATGAATTCCGTAACTCTTTGCAGAAGAGAATTAGCCCCGGTATGCGTCTACGGCATGCCTCCCGTTGTGGCACCAATGCGGCTTTCATTTAGGACAGTACTCATTTTGGTTACTTCTTCGGCATCCGTGCTTTGTAGTACACTTCAAAAGAATTCGCTCTTCGCAAGAGGCATCGACCTTAGCTATGAATCAGAAAACCGTATAGCACTTGGTAGGATATAGTATTGTACTGTGCAAATTCTTCTGGTTTTATCAATGAGCGACTTTGGAAACGGCAGTCTCAAACCTTCCACCTTGATTTAATAAATTAACATCTGTTTTATACATGCAGCAACCTTGAAGCAGACTATAGCGTTGCAGCCGAGAACCGGTTTACTGTTCGTGCGTGGGACCTGCTTTACAGTCTCTTTATGCGCTGCCCTTCACAACTGTTTTCACAACAATAAAACGTAGTTTTGTGCATGGAATCATTTGACACTTGCGAAAGGTGCAAGAAGACGATTGACACAACAAACAAGTGAAATGTTTTATAAGAAAGTCATACGGAACAATTACTGTTAATGTTCTGTGCCATTATAGAACCGTTCACAGTGACCTGATTTGTGCGCAAATCAGCCAAATTCATCCGGGTTTAATGGAACTAACGGTTTTGTCTGGACGGTACGAATCAACGTTAGAAACACAATACACTTGATATGAGAGCTCAACCGAGACAGCCAGCGGACGACCAATATCAGAGATAGTGTTGGAACGTTACTCACGAACTGAAAGACTCACTTTGTTACAGGAGCGACATTGTGTGATAGAGTGTTATTTTCAGTCTGCTCTGTTGTGAGTACCTTCACAGTGGTATCAAGTGGCAATGTGAGTAATCCTTTTGATGCTGGGGTTATTCACATGGATATGATTAATCTAGGACGATGCGGCACAGTGAAACGTTTCTGCTATTCTGATGGGACTTGCGGTGTCACGTGCACTTCCCTAGTTTAATTTTGTTTAATTTGTGTCAACAAAAGCCCACGAACCTTCTGGTTCGTGGGATTTGTTCATATGCCTAACTGAGAAAATTTATCCAGCTGTTCGCGTGAGGATTATTTGAACGATGAAGAACCACGAACGCGTGCACTCGAAGCGTCGACACTTCTACTCGGCGGTCAGAGTATCTTTTGGAAAGTTTTCATTCTAAGTTTTAGGGCACCAAAAAGCGTTAACCATCCTGAGCTATATGCTGCCAGCAAATTTCGATTTTTGTTTTCCTTGTTTACTTCCGATATTTTAGTAGCCAGGTTCTCTCAAAATGTTTCTACTTTTCATTGTGCGGGCTAGGAAAGCAACTACCAAATCCCTATGTTCATAGTTAGGAAAAGCTCAGATAACTGCAGAAACGTTGTACTAGGCATGAAGCATGCTCACAGGCATGTGAATCACTGTTGACGTTTACCAGACCTGTATACAACGTACTAGTCGATGCGCATTAGTCAGAGTAAGTCACGAGAATTGGATCTTAGACCTTAGAATTTTCTCTCATGCCACTGAAAGCAGTTGTGTTACCAGTCAAGCGCTGGTATTTTTTGGCTTTTAAGTCGGAATTGTGATTGTGATAGTGGCTTTTTTGAGGAGGTTGTAGATGAACAAGTGGTCGCTATACAATAGTTTTATGCAGTGGACAATCACTGAGATGGAGCTCAGCAATCGCTTGTGGGAGCTGATCACTTGGGAGGGTTCTACGGCTTGCAAGCTTTTCGGGTTTGAATGTGGCCGTCTCAAATTGACCTCAGACAGTCACAAGAGGGAAAGTTTCCTGGTTGTTCAGACCAACCACAACTTTGTCCAAATTCCTCTTATGGCTTATCGTTTTTAATTCTTTTTCTGAAGTCCACTGTCATTGGAACCTGTCGCACTCTTTAGAGCTGTTTGTCTCAGAGCACCTGCCCTTTTCAAATTCTTGTCCCTTGCACTCAGGTAGCTACCATTACTTTTTTTCTTTTGAGACTCAACTCCCGTGATCCAATGAATGCTCACTCAATTCGAACACTTCTATCGCTCCATAAGGTACACTGTTTGGATTGTCGAGGTGAAATGGGCTGCTGGAAAACAGGGAAGATTCAGCTCCCAGTGCATCTCTTTCTAGACACTCCCTGGTAGTGATGGAACGGATCACATAATTAGAAGTAAAAAGGTGTTTTGGCGAACAGTCTGTCTTCGGTTATTCATCATCGGGCCGATTACATAACATTTTATATCATCATGGTTGTCAAGCTAGCAAAATCGTAAGCAATTAGTCACACAATTACGTCACTGCGGTTACCATTCCCCCCTTTGCTGACTGGACAACTCCGAAGGTCACCCAATTACCCTCCAATTCACGACCGCGTGACGTAATTGTGTGATTAATTGCTTTTGATTTTGCTCGCTTGACAACCATGGTGACATAAAATGTTATGTAATTGGACCGATGATGAATAACCGAAAACAGACTGTTGGCCAAAACACCTTTTTACTTCTAAGGGATCACATAAGTCACTTACGATGGCTGTCATCAAGTAGGCCGATATCGACATTCACCATCATCATCATCATCATAACAGCCAGGTTATATCATTTTAGACATCATAACACCAAGTTTATCAATCGCCGGTTGGGTGTGTAATACTGTTATACGCTTTCGAAACGTTGTCGCTTTTTGAGGAAAGCTCCTAGACTCTAAGTCGTCGACCAAGATTCACTCGCATCCGTCGTGGCGGTGGTCGAGGGATTTGTGGAAACGCGACAGTTAAACTATGTTTGAGTAGCAATCCATCCTGCCTAATCTGATGAGCCGCTTGGCTGTGAGGGATAAGCAACAGCAAGGCTGAATTTTGATGAAAGAGAACAGCAATCAAGAGATAGAGGATAGAAACGTGAACAACAACGATCAATTGAAATGTTCGTGTTGCCAGCAGGTAGGGTGAGAATGGTACAGTCAGACCCTTAGTTAGGGCAGTTGGACGGGAACTGTCAGAAAAGGGTCAAGTCTTCGAGTCGTTTTTGAAAAGACTGAGTACTCTCATTACACTCTCGGCAAGATTATTCCACTAGCGAATTTAGTTGTTTCTGCTTTATCACGGTAGTTTAATCATATCAACGTCCGACTACCAGTTACAAGGTTACTGGTTCATGCTAAGTATGGAAAGCCTGAAGCTTCCATCTCACATGTATGCCACACGGTAACGGACACATTGCGATGTGTAAACTAGAAATTTGACTGCCGTGCCACTCAATATGGTAGATGGAGATGTCTTGGTTTTTCTTCAAATTTAATTCTGTATTACGGTCACTCAAATGCTGATGAAGCTCGCATGCTTCGATGTCGGTTGTTAATTGAAAGGGATGCAAGATTAATAAATGTTGTACGGTATGAAAAAATTGTTTGATTTTTGGGCCAACTCGAATTTTTATCGGTAAAATCGCGCCCAGATGTGCATGTGTCGTGATTTATCCCGATCAGCAAATGCCCAGTTTACGAACCTCATTGATCATTTGTCAGATTTTCAATCAACGGTTACTGACAACTTAGACCGGCTTAACACCAAATTAACAGATATGGTTAGTGGGTTTCTCATTATTCCGATCAACGGCCGGTGTGCTATCACTAGGCCACACCTGTAATCATTAAGAGAACCTAAATATAAAAAAATGTAGTAATGCTAAAGCCAGATAAGAGCTCGGGATCAGTCATTTTAGACAGAGACGCGTATGTGCAGATGTTGTCAATATTGGAGGACCAAACGAAGTTTCAGCAAATAGACAGTGTCACCGAAATAGAAGGTTGTATACGGCCTCTCTAAACACACAAGTCTGGAATGCCGCTTGGGCCTATTCTGGCGATAAGTAATTCTCCATACCACAATTTGGCACACCGGTTAGTCAGCATCCTAACGCTATTAAGACAAAAGTTTCAAGCCTATTTGATTAAAGATTCTTTTGAAGTAATCAGTGGCTTGGACAACATCAATCCTGCTAATAAGTTGATGCGTTCCATAGACATTCAGTCACTGTTCACGAATGTCCCGTTACATGAGACCATTGATTATATTCGCGAGCTCGTTGAAACGAGTTACGCTACTTTGTCCCTGTCAAGTGATATTCTGAGGGAAACTTTATTGTTGTGCACTGAAAACGTCAACTTCCGTTTTCTTAATCGATGCTGCCGCCAAATGGACGAGGTAGCCATGAGAACTCCACCCAGACCTATCTTAGCAGACTTTTTCATGTTAAGAATTGAGCAGGAGTTAGCTGCAAACAGCAAGTCTGTCATACAACAAACGCTACATTAAGGATACACTAGTATTCAGTCGTTCCCAAAATGCAGTAAATAACCTAATGCGGCGCTTAAATAGTCGTCATCTCAACCTGAAGGTAACGTGTGAATTTAAGACTTGTAATAGTTTGCCGTTTCTAGACACTGATATGTTGCCAGGATGGTGGCTCTATTAAAAGAGCTGTTTGTAGAAAATCCACGTGATGCGGTCTGTACCTGAACTTTAGTAGTTTTACACCGGTCCATCACAAACGCGCACTAATGAATACACTATTCACACGAGCAAGACGAACCTGTACACAGGATAGTCTCGTGGAGGAATTAGACTTGATCAGTTCTGTACTATAATGGGTATCCAAAAAGGTTCATAGAAAGGCACAGTAGGCCAAAGCCGCTATCCGAACAGGTGATCACCGTAAGGAAGAAGAAGGTTTATATAGTATTGTATTTTAAAGGCTATTACGGTATGCATCAAATAACGCAAAGACTGATTAATTTGATTAAACGAACATTCAACGCAGCCGAATTTTGTGTACTAGCTCGAAACCAAAAGCTGTGTGTGTCTTTAGTCAAGGGAGATCAGCCTGTCGGTGCCACCTCACACTGTATCTACCAATTTACATGTAACTGTAAAGAATGTTACGTATGCAGAACCGAGAGGTGCTTGATTTCCAGAGTGAAGGAACATTTGCCTAAATGAGTGCAGAACTCTATTACAGAAGAACGGCAGTGTTGTTGAAACACGCAAACAACCAGTGTCCACAGTCGCAAGACATGCCCTGACCACTGATCACGTTATCGACTCAGTTTGTGCATTCAGAATCCTCTTACGTCGCTCTAATCCAAGATTCTTGCGGTTTGTTTAGACAGTCGTAATCAGTCGACTGAAGCCGATCCTGTGTGTTCACAAACAATTCCTCGTGAGCTTGACCTTTCCCTGGATTTAGTGACCTTTCCTGACCCACCGATTGAGTATCCTTCTTACCCCCTGACCGTTCGACACAAAAAACCGTTTTATTTTATTGTAAATTTGGTACTGACTAGTCAGTACGAAATGCTTGCATCTACCAGTGTTCGTGTTTTAGCTATTGTTCAGACTTTTGAAGGGAATGAACTGTTGTAAATGTCCTTTTGTTTGAGTCTGTACGAAAGTGTACGTGAATACTTCCATAGTCGAAGCCGGGTCAAGAACTTTTAATTCTACAAAGCGTACACTTTTCATGCGGTCTGTTGGATAACACCGACCACTTCATCGAACTCAGAACCTGACATTAGGAATAGCATGGGCTGGAGTCCACTACAATGTTTTTTGGTTGGCCTGGCTACCACCGATTTACATCGTACGTGCCTCCAGGTCGGCCATAGTCGTTATTCCGGTAACAAGCATTACTAACATCGGTATCTATGTTACCTAGTTTATAAACCAAATATCCATCCGATAATGGTTCCGAATGCATTCCCTTGAAGATGACTTAATTATGACAACGTTGGCTGCGGTAGTGCGTCCGAGCTGCAGTTGCCTCGAATGCTGTTGTCTAGCTTCGGCCAACCGCTTGATTGTTCAACCCAAATTTTGCACACAGTAACCGCTAGAGTGCCACATATATGTGTACGTTGTACAAGCAATAATTCGACCGTTTACCCCCACGGTACCTATGCACACCGGTCGCCAATTTTTACAACCATTTTGATCAACTGTCATGCCAAGCAGCATGCAATTCTCAACTCGATATGTGCTGTTTGTTGGCTTAATCGTTGATAAAGTTCGTTACACGTGACTAGGAGACTCATCTGTCTTTAGATCAAACGATCACTTTAGGTTCTTATTTCGTTTTTCGTTTCCAGTTTCATGGATCCGTGACAGACGTGAACCTGCGTCTTGTCTGGCTCCATCGGCTGCACCCTGGTTGTAATCTGGCCGATTGGACTGCGATAGAGGATCAGAAATTGATCGAGTTGGTCGGTCACATTGGTCAGCATGGCAAATGGGAAGAGATCGCGAGCAGGTTGGATTCCGGACGTACGGCTTTCGCTTGTTTTCAGCGTTGGCAGTCGACGCTCAATCCGGACTTCACTTTAGTGAGTTGCACAGTGGCATTATCGGTTGCTAAACAACGGTTAGCTGCCTGCGTTTCGTCTACCTCGAACTTGTATTCCTATCTGATTCTGTACTGTCTGGTTATGCTGGGAGAACGAGTGGCATAGGGCCATATAGTAGCCAGAACACTGTGACGTTTGATGTTATCACGTGAACAGTAAGGTACACTCTCATTTGTATGCATCATGCCCGATCTTTGTAGCTGTTGCTCGTTCGCCTCAGCAACCTGACATCATCATGGGCGTAGAGGCAGTCAGGTATAGAGACGTCGCTTTCTCTTATCCGTTTTACGGTATGATAGACACACCTTGGATACCCCGTTTCGTAGCTCTACGGAAACCGTTCTTTCGTATCGCTAAACTAACTCTCGTACGCACCTGTAACCACAGAACAAACAACGCGAAACACTTTTTTAAAAAAAATATCTGAAAAAATCAACCCGATGTAACAACTCAAAATTGTTCTGTTTCTCAATTGTAAAGAAACATCAAATCAAAGTGACACCATAAAATGAGACTTGATTTTCTGCATCTCTTGTGCGTATTTGTTTTTCAAGAATCGTCCGTGCGATTGTGGAGTTGCGTTCTAAGTTTCTTGGGTAAAAGCCATCAGCTTCAAACTCGTTTAGTTAGTTCATCTCTTTCCGTATAATCTACCCGTCTTTGATGCATAAACGATGTCCGATTGTCCAACGATTCGGAAACGTGGCGTGTTTGCTGTGAAGACGTACACAGACTTGCTGTGTTCAACTGTCGTAGTTTCTGCCAATTAGCTTGCATCAGGTGGGATGATGACGTGAGGAATGCAGCCGTTCTCCAGTGCGTATTTCGTTATTCTCGAGAAACGCGATCTACTGTTTAATCACTCAAGTCGCACAGTCTGCGGTGTTTCGGTCACGTATTTCACACCGGATATGCATTTTCCGCCTCGGACTTTATTTATTGAGTCCACCAACAGTTGGGTGATACCGCGTGGTGATTCAATAACAGTGTGGTCATGAAATGTGATGGCTCCGGCCATTCCCTTGAGTAAAGTGAGTAGATGTTGTCAACTCGATTGGGGTTCTCATGATCACTCAAGTCGCTAGCTTGAAGCGCTACCCTAGGTGGCAGTCCTGCAGTCAGTGGTGTGCCTACGTTTCTAGTTCTTCCACTTAATTTTGTTTCATCAACCTTTATGCTTTTTGGTAAGTTTTTCTTCTGAGCTATACCACATTACTCTTGCGGTGACCGGCGGTCCTTGCCACAGTACCTCCTGGTCAGGCTTACGGTTGTTGTAAGTGAATGAATGATTCGGTCGCAAACTTGCACACTTCCCGTGTACTCGTCTACGGACTGTGGAGTTGCTTACACGGTCAGCCCATTTGATATTGGCTATCTGGCGGAGATAACGGTGGCCGAATACATAGAGCATAAGCTCATCTTCCGTACAAATGTACTAGGTCTCTGATTCATTGAGCAAAACCGAACGCCCACAGACATTGTAAACCTTGTCTTTAATTAGTAAATGGACGTCTTTGCGGTGGCGCAAGTGAAGAAGGTTCGCAATTGCACCACGTGCCTTCGCCCACTTCGAAGACACTTTGTGAGCAAGGTTACAAGGTGATGTGATGACACTACATAGATAAGTGTAACAGTCGTCAGTCTTAAACAGACTGTCTACAATATCAAAGTGAGGGTCAAGACCAATGCACTCTTGTAACAATGTTATGCTCTGAGGGTGCAAAATACATAACACACAGACTAACCATCTCATTCAGTCTGTTAGGCGTGGGCTGTTTTCTGTGCGGAAGGAGCTAACGCGGCCCTAACACAGCGCAACTGATCCGCTATATAGGTATATTTTGGGAGTAAGTCGTGAGTGTCTATGGTAGACAGTTGGTTGTTTTTGTTTTCTGCCGCACTCGCCTGTGCTGCTGCTTCCACTTTTGTGTTCGAACACACCTTTTGTTGTTATTTTTTTGGCTAACTGGTATTTTCGTTTTGCTCAGAATCGTCCATGGTCCATTACCGAGGACTCGATACTCATGAATATATTGGCCAAGCTGTTGGAGCTCTATCCTCCGTCGTTGATCGATTGGGAAGCGGTAGCCGCTGGGCACACAACACGTACGGGAACTGAATGTATGCAACGTGCCCGGGTCATTTGCCCGTCGTTTGCTCAGTCAAACGTGGACGAAAGACCCACAAATCCCAAGACATCCAGTTTGGTGTCTGTAATGGAAGCCACCGCATCGTACCGTCCATTTTCACCCAGCGAAGATCTACAACTACTCATGGGAGTTCAGCGTCATGGGATTGCTGGAGGTCGCTTTGGAAGGGGCACTGGAGTCGGAGTTGGATCCTGGGCTCTCATAGCCACCGCGCTCCCTGGCCGTTCCGTGAAAGCGTGTCAACGTCGCTATATGATTTTATGCGAGCAGTTTCAACCATGGACTTATTTGGAAGACAGAAAGTTGTATAGACTGCGGCTTGAAGGAGAAAAAATCGGTACCTTCACCGACCTGCGACCGTTCTACCGTTTAAGTGAGTATATTGTATTGCTTTGTTTGTATCCTAATAACACTGTTACGTACATTATCTTTTCCTGATAACGATGCCGGCAAGAGACATATATACTATCCATTTTCTTTGCAGTCGCGTTTGACATCGATCGAATCTGTAACATTTTTATCACAAGGTTGATTACAAAATGTGTCCGTTTGAGGTAGCCATTATCGTTTAAGATGCCAAACCTGCGGTGGTCTACTACTATCAGTGTTTGCATTCAATCGCACGCATCGGATGTCCTCAATGAGTATGTGAGGTAGAAACTGTGTAAGGTGTTTATAATTGACTAGGGTCTAACAGTTACTACTTATTATGAAAGAGGGGTATTGCATTTAATTTGGACTAGTGCGTACTCGTAGAAACGACAGGATAAAGACAACTATGGGGATCTCACGTACGTTGTACAATCATTATCATTTCAGCTTTAGACCGTACATATGGGTACAATGACTCTTGTTGAGTCTCACACAACAGAAGA
Organism: Paragonimus kellicotti; assembly: GCA_014220965.1. NCBI lineage: Eukaryota > Metazoa > Platyhelminthes > Trematoda > Plagiorchiida > Troglotrematidae > Paragonimus > Paragonimus kellicotti. The sequence goes on along the minus strand of LOND01000126.1, from coordinate 183,512 downwards.
GATAACAGGTTTGCAGATACAGTCTCGTCACTGAATGCGACACTTTCACGTCAGAGAGTGTTTCAAACCTGCTGTGTGGGTGGTTGCGAACTCCTCAATCAGGCAGACGGCACTTACCAACCTTATCCAGCGGGACGGTTGGCTTCCATCACCCGTTACCGCGTCATCGCTTGACCACCTTGCGGTTTCTTCCAATCGTTAGCAGCCCCACTGAACAATGCGCGGTGCAACAGACGCTCCATCGACATGTAGACTGTGTCGGGAATGCTGAGAGGACTAGATCGCGTTGATGCGATGTGTAACTATGGAGTTGTGATGCGGCTTACGTCCTCCCGTCTGTTCAATTGGCGTGTTGCTTAAGCGTTCACCTTCCAAGACACAGAGTTGGAAGCTATTTCACGTGGCCACGAATTTAATCACTTACATGCGTGAGTGGTCACGTGCTTGTCGACTAGCATGCATGGGGACTTCTCAGTGAACACATACGTGTGTGTTGACACACGGCAATAGGCCGTTACAAGTATATGTGCACTGATGAGTCCAAAGGGCGTATTTTGGACAATGCGAACCAAATAGGTCTGCTCACTCAAGTTGCTAGACTATGCACTCATGTTTGCCCAATGCAGTTTCTTTATAGAGCAGCACTTTTCTAATGGCGTTTGGCTTTCCTGCTTTCCGACGTTTTTTTTATTGACATTTGTAACGTCTCAACAATTTTTCACTCACGGTAACTGTCGTCAGAAACGTCGGTGAAACAATAGCCATGGCTGTGTCTGGATCCAACATGTTCATACACTTGGTGTGACGAGCGAACTGTAAGGTCAGCCGATCAGAGACAGATGTTTACTCCACCGCTGATTAGCTCAGCTAGATAGCAGATAGACGTAGATTGAGGAAGCACGCACGGTTGACGACAGCTGTTTCGGATCAGCTTGTCACAGTGACGGAAGCTAATAAAAACGCCTGCGGATAACTCTCACCACAAGTGACTGCACAACTTTCCATTCACGCACGTCGTATCCAGTGTAAACCCGAAGGAACAAGACGAGATGTATGGCTGGAGGCCTTTATGGTCCAGACGGCCAACACTGGTTAGCCGTATGGTAGACTTGTATGAAAGTAAGAGTCCTATTTCCCAGAAATAAAAAAAGTATTCCAACGGTTAGATATAAGCCAAGAGCAAGGTTGTTGAAAATGTTAGGTAAGAAATAATCCAACGTAGGAGCGCATATTAGTTCATGGTCAGCACGACTACGAGGAAGATAATTAAATTTGAACCCGAAACCAAATGAAACGTTCAGCATACAGTGCACTGATAAAACAGGAAAAAAGATGGCAGACAAACGTTAATTACGTTTCTGTAAAGGAAAATTGGTGATTTATCAAATGACGGCGGTTTCTGGTTGGTACGAACGAAACAATTCAACTTGCTTGGGCCTGACATACTCATCGTCTATCCGCCGACTGTATGCTGTGAGTATGTTAATGACCTGTCACATCTTTTAAAACGTCCGAAAGTGACACTAGTCTTCGCAACGCGCAGTCCACAGACAGATCCGTTAATAGATTACCGCCCAAGTAACAAGTCTGTGTAGCTATCCACAATATGTCTGTTGGTACGAATTTCGGATGCAAGCATAGAATCTCCGCCCGAAGAAGGCTAAAAGAAGAAAATGTCTTACCTAGATTGATATTCAAATCCAATTTGAATGCCTCGGTAGCAAAAACTGTGTGTTAATATGACAGCATATGACACCATGCAGATGGACGACCTGCGTAACCAGCTTGGACGCCGAAACGTCAAATATTCAGCAAACGGCTATCCGTGCGGTATTCATCTTCAACACCGTTCTTCGAGTTCCAAAGAGCAGTTGTTATCATTGTGGTCAAACTAAGTAAAGTGACGGCTATGGCACAGCTCTGCTTCATACCAGTGACAATTTCAAACTAATCAGACGTCAATCTTTACGGTTGCACCTTCGCATTTATGTCCACATCATTCTGATTACGTTGATTAACTTACCTGGATATCCAAGGTTACCCAGCACCATCCACAATGCCTCATAGCTCCCGGAATTAAACGCCTTAGTGAAATCCACGAAGAAGCCATACAGTGGCTTGTTACTTTAACGGCACCTCCCCTGCACCTGTCGAGCAGTGAACACTATGACGTTCGTATTGCTACTTGCATTAGATCCATACTTCTCGTCGAAAGTCTCCAGAACTTCTGCATTGAATCGGTTCAGCGGGATTCTTCTATGCACCTTCTCAGGGCAGCTCAGCAGACTGATGCCTCAACACCTGTTGACACTTTGCTTGTTACTCTTGCTTTCAAAGAAAGGTACACTCGGACCGTGTTTAAACTTTTGAAAGACTGCTTTTTGCTAGCTGGTGGAATGAACCAACTGAGACACTGCACGTTCCAAAACTGGGCCACCATTCCACAGAAGTTCCGCTAGCGATCCATCTCCACCTACGTCCTTTTCGTTTCGCAGTTGTCCAATAGTCTTCTGTACCTCTGTTAAATCTGGAGTGAGAACAAGTGAGGATTCGACATTTTGTTGTGGTAGGTTATACACGGGTAACCCAGTCAACGGTGCTCGGGTGGTTTAGTCGGCTACCAAAGTACTTGAGCCAGAGTTTCATGGTGTCCTCCGTTTGTGTGTGCTAAACGCCGAGTCCCCGTCATTCAGTGCTTTATTGGATTGGACGGATGGGCCAAAAATCGCCTTAAACGAACCATGGAGCTATTTGTGTCGTCGACTGTCAGCGTAGCAAACGCCCCATTCTTCTCTCGTATGTAGCTCACTATAACTGCATTATCGTCGTCCTGTCAGTCCGGGCGTTTCTGGCGCTGGATACCGATTGTTTCGGTGGCTGCCGCCGTGATCTTTCCATCTAGGTGTTGTCAAAGGGCAATAGATACGGGAGTGTCTTTCAATAGAGCGGCAGCTGCATGCTGAAATACTATCCTCGTCGCTTTGTTCTCCGGTCTCCTAACATCCTGTTTTTGCTGCTGTCTGACCGATCTGTAATGAGCCGGCGTGCAAACGACTAAACAGTTTGGTGTATACTAGCCTATGATCCATGCTACACCCAGCTCCACACATCACTCGCGTGAAACGCACTCCTCGAATGTCACGTTGTTATCCGATCAGGTAGTCTAGCAGATGGTGTTGACTGCTTTGTGTGTGAGTCCACGTCGTGATATCGCTCGCATTCAGCTAGCATGGGGTGTTTGTGATAAACAACTAACGAGTATTACACAAATGGAGTAGACGATTACCGTTCTCGCTGACTGTATCAATGTCTTGGGGTCCAACAGTTGCGGGCAAGGCTGCCGAGACATGCCTAATCCGCGCGTTTAGATCACACGGAACAAACGATTGGTCACTCATCAGTGTGGAGCAGATTGTGGCAGACAGGTGATCCTAGATCTGGTCCTTTGTAACATCGTTGTGACACTTATTTTGACCTTGAACACCAAAAACTATAACGGACTTACATCGACCCAGTTACAAGCGCATTAATATGATTCGATTCACGTCCGCGAAACTGATACGGTGCTCTTGAACTCTTTCTGCCGAGTAACCTGCCTATCCATTTAAGGTGTACCCAACACCTGCTTCTCAAGGCCTACCTTGGTCTGCAAGCCTTGTCTCATCCAAAGTTGTAACAGCGTGGCCAATTTCGCATGCGGCCATGCTGCACTAAGTCTTTTGTAATTTTAAGATGATGCGACAACTGACCCTATAGTTTACTGATGAGTAGTCGGGGATTTGGTTAATTTCAAGTTGATCATTACTCACAATCGAAAGTGGTTGAGCGTTCACATATGATAATTCGGTCGTGCCTAATGTGAGTTTAATGGCGCAGTGATAAACACGGTTGCCTCGTGAAAGCAAGGCCGGAGTTCTAGTCCCGGCAGTGACAAGAATATGCACTACTGACGAGCTCTAATGAGAGCAAAACTCGAGTCTAGTGCTTCTTTTCGAAAGAGGCCGACTGGAAAGTCTATGGGAATGCGACAGCTGGGATCAATTGTGGGTGATTTTCAATCTATATGAAAAACAACATTCCCTACTAATTATCGGGGATGCAATATTGTTTGATCACGCGTGCTATTCTTGTCGATGTACCCTTCTGCTTCCGTCTGCAAGGTCCGCCCTATCTGAACAGCGTCTTCTTGGTATTTTGATATTGTGCAGTACAACACAGGTTTCAACCTCAACTGCACTCGTTCGCCAAATCTCTCTTTCCTTACTGATTTTTATGTAGTTGCCTGTTAGTTTGTCGAAGTAGTTTTGTACAAATGAGAACACGAGTGATGCACACTGCGATCTCTGGCCTCACATATTTTCTTCTAGAAGGCCAGGTAAATCCCACAGCTGCTGTTACAGTTGGTTGTGTAGCTGATAAACACAGGTTACTGATCTCTGCTAAGACAGTGGTACTGAAATGTAAAAAGCCTCAGGAAGCCACCATCGCGTGGATCCGACCTCACCCTCATTCGGATTACCTGACATGTTACGGCTACCTTGACGTAATGGTTGGGCTATGCTGACTAGGATTTCGATCCTCCCAGGTCCACTCTTGTCATACAGGCCAAAGGAGAGCGGCCAGACGAAAAGCAGTTGCACTCAGGATTGTATGTCGCACTACTGACCGCGTAGATACGGAGGTAGATAGGCACGATCCCATGGGCGCACAGTAGAACTACTGTAACAGTTGCGGCACTGCTGCCTTCCTTATCAAGATGAAGGGCGTTAGAAACTGTACCCTCAAACAAAGAGCACTCCGAACGCCTACGGTTGACCGTGACCTTCGGCGTGTTATCCAAAACGGTCGAAAAACATCTATCACCCAAAAACCCGATGTAGCCTTGAGTGCGCGCATCAGTGCTCAGAATCAGACATTGATGTCTTCTCCACTGCGCCTTCGGGCTAGGAAATCCACTCTCTGCCAAGTGAGTCGGACTTTTGAGTCATTGGCTCTAGGTAGAGCCCTCCAGGGAAACCCTGTATCCTGTTGTCTCGCAGGTCAGACTTCTGAGTCAGTGACTCAGAGTTGGGTCCCTCAAGTCAAACCCCTTCCGCAGCATAAACGATCGGGAAGTATCAGAAGTTATCGCTCTCCCGACAGTGACATTACTAACCCAATACGACTTTCTCCTACTGTTTACCCCCCATTTCTTCTGCGTTCCATGTGCCTTCTGGCACTAATTGTTTTCTGAGGCCAAGACAACCGGTAAACATTGGCGCCTTCAATGTCCGCACTCTCCGACAGTTCGGTCAGCAAGCTGCTCTGGCTAGTACTCTCTCAAGTCTGGAGCTTGATGTGTGTTGCGTGTCGGAGACGCGAGTCTACGATTCTAGCACCGTTGTCCATTTGAGCTCATCTCTAGATAACTGTTGATTCAGGCCCTTCTCTCTGAGGGTTTCTGGTGACGCCGTAGCTGAATCTCTTGGTCAAGCTGGAGTGGGAATCGCACTGAGTTCCAGAGCAGAGCAATGTTTGCTCGATTGTATCCCAGTGAACAGTCGCTTGTGCGCTGTCGGACTCAATACACTTGTAAAGGTCTGTCGACGCAAATTAGAAAGACATTGCTTATTCATTATATCGGCGTACGCTGCAACAGACAGCTGTTCGGATGATACCAAGAATGCGTTCTATGACGCTCTCGTTGACCTTCTGGAACAAACCAAACACTCAGACATCATCGTACTGGTGGGCGATTTGAATGCCCAGCTTGGTCGGCCTTCCCTAGACGAGAAGCGGCTGGCAAGTATGTTTGGTGTCCATGCACAACGCACTGACAATGGCGACGGACTGCTGCAGCTGTGTGCATCCCCTGGTCTCTATATTTCGAGCACGGCATTCCAACACTGGAAGTAGCACTGTGTTACATGGAGATCTCCGTTTGCTTCTCAGCCGCGGACACAGTTGGATCATACAGCAGTCAGTTACAGGTAGCGCCACGCTGTTAAGGACTGTCGTGCCTTTTGGGGCAACTACCTGGACTCGGACCATGCTGTTGTGCGTGCCCGTTTCGTTTTGTCATTTACGCAGAGTACATGTACTCGTCAACTCAAGATACTTAACTGGCATTCGAGCGATGAGGGTGTAAAGAACGCCTACCAGAAGGCGTTGATGAACAAGTTTTCCAGTTCGAGTCAGGTGAGGGATCCTAACGAACACTGGGAACAAATCGCCGCAGCTATGAAAACATGCCGTGAAGAGGTATGTTCCGAAGAAACCGTTCAGTTGCAACAGAACTGGGTTTCCACCACATCGATAAATCTCATGAAAAAGTGACACTCAATTCCATCTGGTTCTCAGTATGACGATGACCGTCGATGCCTGAACGCAGACTGAGTAGAAGCTTACGCAAAGACCGTGAGCATCACTTGGTCGAACGGTCGAGAGAGATGGAACGAGCCTTTTTAGCTTGGAGTATGATAAATCTGTTTTCCCTGACCCGTGGTTGTACTGGTCGTCAAGTTGGTGTAAATGAGACTATATGTGAAAGCGATGTTTCACCTGTCACCAGTCATTCTCGGCTACTTGACAGGTAGGCTGAACATTTTGAGGAACTGTTCAGCTAACCCCAACGGTACGGCTCAGATGACGCGAGCGGAAGGCCAGATAGTGCATTTTAGGCGACCGTCCGTCGGAACAAGAAAAGACCCTGGTGCTTAAGTCATTGCTGCGTAACAAAATTTCTAGGCTAAGTCTCCTCTCTCCTCTTTTCAAGGATGGCAGGGAGAGGTTGATATCAGAACTGGTGAAGCTCCTCCGGACGATTTGGGTGACTGAAGAGGTGTTGCTTGATTGGGACCTATCAACAGTAATTCTTGTCTTCAAAAAGGGGGCCCGTATTCTATGTGACAACCACAGAGGCATCAGTTTATTGTCTGTTGCATCCAAGCCACTCACATGCCTTATACTACGTCGTCTCACTAAGCCCAGAGAAAGTCAGATACGTGAAGAACAGGCAGGATTCCTATCCGGTCGAGGATGCGTTGATCACATTTTTACCTTGCGATAGATCTTTGAACATCGACACTCTTACAGGCAGCCGACGGTCGTGGTCTTTTTGGACCTGAAGGCTGCTTTCGATTCAGTTGCTCGTAACGTTCTCTGGAACTGTCTTCTTCGCAAGGGAGTACCGGGGAAGTACGTGAACGTGTTGATATCGTTGTATGCTCACTCTGCAAGCAGGTTGGGAGTTTACGGACGACTGTCCCGGGTGTTCATCACTTCTAGTGGTGTTCGTTAAGTGTGTGCGACCTCCTTCTTGTTCAATTTTGTCATGGACGACATTCTGGAGGATACGCCTCTTGAACCCAGTGAGCTTGATCTTGTGCTTCTTCCTGGAGCCAGATTACCCGACCTGGAGTATGCAGATGACATTGTCGCATTTAGCCCCTCTGCGGAATGCATGCAGACCATGCTAAACAAAGTGAGTGACCGGGCTGGCTTGTATGGAATGCGCTTCGCACCTTCAGAGTGCAGTGTTACTTCAAGACTGGGGCATTTCCACTCCTACTTTCTTTATTGCAGGTAATCCGCTTGAAACTGTGGACACTTTCACATACTTAGGTAGTACTATCTCGTCGGCCTGTAGTACTGCTGATGAGATATCAGCGAGGACAACAAAGACACGAGTTGCCTTTGCCAGTCTGCGTGATCTGTGGCGTTGAAAAGAGGTTCGGTTGTCGCTAAAAGGAAGGGTATATAATACATGCGTACGTTCAGTTTTGCTCGATGGTTCGGAAATGTGGCCTATTCGCAACGAGAGTATAAGCAGACGTTCTGTGTTTGACCATCGTTGTCTCCGTCGATTAGTGTACATTAAGTGGCCGTTCGCCGACGTGTATTCTGGAACGCTCGAGATGTGCGATCAGTTGGTCAACCAGCCTCGTTGCACGGCCTGCGGTGGTTTGGTCAGGTACTCTATATGCCAGCTGGACGTTTGACGTATGGGCATTATATATTGAGACCACCAACAGCTGGATATAACCGCATGGTGGTCAAGCAACAACGTGATCACGAAATATGAAGACCATGACTGTTCAACTGAACTAAGTGTGGTGTCGCCTGCCTGGCTAGAGTTTTCGTGATCACTCAAACCGCTGGTTAGAGACGCTATCCGAGATGGCGGTGTGCTGTATCCATACCATTTCTACTTCTTCCCCTTAGTCTTTTATTGATTTTTAACCTTCTTAGTAACGTTTTCTTCTAGGATGTTCCATGTTACTGTTGGGGTGAGCGACGGCCCGAACCACGGTACCTTTTAATCAGGTTCACGGCTGCTATGATAATGATGATGATGGTGATATCGATGATGATCTTTCGGATTAGAATCGTTTGTTTATAAAAGTGTGTGCACCTTGAGTTGCATTGTTTAAGTTTTGGCACGAGTGTTTTATAGTTAAATTTGTTTTTATCACCCTCTCTTGAAACTAAGGCCGTTTTCTGTAGTAGTCAGGCCGCAGTAGTAACCACTGTCCTGTTGCTGTGGCCACCGATCCTGATGACAGTGTTCGCCCGTGTTTCTGTTAGTTGAGCTGTACCACTATGTTGCACCATTTAAGACTGGTATGCTCGCAGTGACTGCGTTAACGTCCGCCACCAAATCTATGATAACTAATTTGAACCTTGATTATTGCATCGGGTCCTATCTTGTTTTAGGCACCCCAGTGTTATTCGGTTCACATTTAAAATAATATGTCATGCTGCAACAGATACTGTGTTGGTGAATTGAACAATTGTTTGTCTTACTTGCATCTCCACTTTTACCGTTAGCTGGTGCTTTCTGCTTTGTACTTTCGTATTTCGTTGTACGTGCTTATTTTGATGTATTTGAAGTGTGTTGTTCCCAAAATCGTGCGTATTAACTTTTCTGACGGATCTTTTCAAGCATGTAGTGCAGAGTCTCAAATCTTTCCTATCAAAAATGTTTGTTGTTATGCCCTCATATTGTAATCTTAGTACACCCAGTTAATCTTCACTCCACTAGACTCTTTTCCGTTTTCTCTGTGCACTGATTTTATGGTCTACATTCAGCACCCTCTTATTTATCAATTTATAGGCACCTACCATCGCTTGCTCCCGCACTTTCCAGGCCGCTCTGTACAGTCTCTTCGACAGCGTTTTATCCTGCTTGTCCGCTGGGCTCGTGTTTGGACTGCACTTCGTGACGTCGTCTCATCTCAATCCACAAGTTCAAACCATCTTTTGACCATGCGTTCACCTCTCCTAGGAGTGGATAATAATTTTCAACAGCCAACCGCAGGCGAACTTGTAAGTCAGTGTTCGCTTTCCACGTGACTGTAGTGTAGGAGAATGTTGAATAAAATGATGGAAAGGCTTAGATTAGAAATTGCTTCATCTCCCCTTTTCCACTCTGTTATATGTGGAACTCTTCCTCTAACCATCGATCGATTGCAGGTCGTGCCATCTCCGGAGCCGTTGGCAGACCTACGGCAGCTGCTTCTCTGTTCTCCGTTTGCGTCACAATTCATCTCGCAGTTGCGGAGCAGCGGTGTTTCAGACCCTGAAGCTGAGGCCTATCGGTTGGTGAGTCCTGCGTTTTCGTACAACCACTGGTGGACTTATTGAAAGATCTCCCTCTGATGTTATCATTGCTTCACATCTGTTTGATTAGTTTTCTTCAACCAGCACCTTGATCTTTTTTCCGCGAACTCACGAGAGGCACTGCTCATGATCGCATTTCTTTATCAAGGTATGATTACAAAACCAGTAGTTCCCGAAACTGTTTTTCCCATCATTGGTAAACCGTTGAAAGTGGTAAATGATTCCGTCTAACTTAGGCGTTACGCCAGTCCTGTTGAGGTGCTCGACGTGATCACACTTTGTTCAGTCGAAACCCAGTTGGAATTTTCCAATTGCTATTTTTATACTCAGACGTTCTAAATTTACGTGCCTACAACTTCCGAACAAACAAACAAGATATACGTGAAAATAAAGCATCATCAGCAGGGCAGCTTCCGTGCAGCCTTCACTGCCCTGCGCTATTAACTGCACTCACTTCACAGACAACTCGGCCAAACAACGACAACGTTCCCGCCACTGAGCTCGATTAGCCGCGATTTCACCTAATGTTTCCAGCCACGGAGTCTGTGAGACGCGAGGGCCCCAGCCAGGGAGACGAACCTGATCTACAGTGGCCAACCTCTTCGTGAACGATTTCATTTGTCTACGCCAGTTCATCATCTGTCCATCTCGCACTTTACGCCGGTCGGCTGCACCATCAGCAGAGTGCACCGTGTGGCAGACGACTGACTGGCATCCCTGAATTTATGACCAAACCATCTGTCTGAACAAAAGAACTCGTTTGACAGCCAGTGCTAAATATTCGCTTTCTAACCTCTTCGCTGCTTACTCGTTGATGCCACCCGACGCGAGCGGTTAAACACGGAAATCGGTGGTCAGATACCTGGAGACGGTCCACATCTTCTACCCTGAGTGACCACATTAAGCAGTCGTAAAACAATACGGCCATCACTGTCACCTTGTATACGCGACGTTTAAGCCTCAACGAGATGACTCTTTGTAGACACAGGTGTCCTATGTTACCGAATACCGCCCTAGCCTCAGAGATACGCGCTTCTATTTCATTCCTTACACCTGTACTGACGCTGCTGCAGCTTCTCAACTATAAAAATCCGTCAATACCTTGCATGGCGTCATTTTTTTCCAACGTCAAATCTTAGTAATCATGACGGTTTTTCAGAAGCGCTTTGTACTTTGAAGCTACAAAGCGCATTCCGAAATGTTTAGCAGAGCGCAAAATGACTTCTGGCGTTCTCTGCACTGTTTGGAAAGTGTCAAACAACAATAGCTTGTCAGCATAATCAAGATCAGTCAGCCTTACACTAGGTAGGAGGTCCACGCCAGGATCTTGACTGCCGAAGACAATCCTCCAATATACAGTTTATCACAAAATAAAAAAAATGGTGAAAGGGGATAACCTTGACGTACGCCGCATTTGGTGCTGAAACTGTCAGGCAGTTCACCGTAAACCCTAACCTGAGCTGAAGTGTAGGAATAAAGCGCAGACACATGGTCGGCACACTCCTACGTTTAAGCCATCTACAATTAACAGCTATGTGGTCCATCTGAGACCAAGCCTTATTCGAACAAGAAGAGCACCGAGTATAGCAATGACCCGCACTGTCTAAAACTAATGTTGATTACAAATAGCTTAGGCTTAGCGCACAACTGCAACAGTCGCCCGCCATTATCCGAGCGATGTGATGCTGTCCCATACGTGCCACCTCAACGAGACTCGGCTTCACCGAGGCGGCCGTGTTGGACATTCTTATCTCCGGCCACAATGGCTATGTCAGATTTGTGTCGACCGAAGGAGAGCGGCCAGATTCGAGTGAAACTCATCCTCGACATCGACATTACTACAGTCCCTTAGAGCATAAATAGACACAACGAAGAGAGTTATGAAAATTTTGCGTCCAGAGTTGGCCTTAGTAGAACCTGTCTAGCGGATGTCAGGAAGTTTACTGCTAACGCGAATCCAATCCACTAATGCGGCTGCGGCCGTTGTGCTGAGGACTCTACCCACTCCGGCTTGACCGGTAGCGTCGGCTGTGAAATCACCTGAAGTGTATAACCAGTATCGGGTAGACATTGTGGGTATTGTTAGTTCCACACGTTGACTACCGTCCTGGATACTAGTTTTTGAAACACAACAGACATCGACATTTAACGAGTCTACCGTTCGTGCGAGAGCGGCCTGTTTTATAGTGCGGACGTTGAAGACACCTATATTGATTCACATTCTAGGTGTAAGCAAAGGATGAGAGAGACCTGAGGCTGGATGGTAAGAGATGGGACTCACCGACACAATGTTATTGTGATTAGCTATATTTGTTGTGAGACCCGCATTTATTAGAGATGGTGCTCGGTAGAGGCCTGAGATCTAAATTTGATAGGACAGTTCGATATTGCAATTACTGGAAACGAATGTTCGAGGACAGAGCGTTCTTGTTAGACCCGTGTGCGAGTTAGATGTTTTTTGTTTAAGTAGTGTTCATAACGGTACCGAGCGGAACGAATACCTAGGCGGTGTGGTTCGCCTGTAATGTAGACTTATGCACCCTTTGTTTGACGTCTCGCAATGTGTACTTATGGTCAGGTTACACAACGTTTTTGATGGTTTAACTGTCTCTATGCCCTACTCGTAGAGCACTCTTTTTAATCATGATCTATACATATCGCTAACGACATTTTGGATTATGTGTTCAGTGTAACAAGTATACACAGTTTTGTTTCTCCTCTCTCTGGTCAAGCTTACTACGTGGACCGTGGACCCGTCCAGCGCACACTCTTCAGGCGGTCATCAAGGTGACATTGAATTCGCTCAGTTGCTTGATGATCTAGCCTCCGGTTTGCTGGTCCCCCGTCCACTGTTTACTCGTATGTCTGCCAGTCGAACCACCGCATTGAATAAGCAGCCAGCCGAACATGATGATCTGAAATCTTCTTCTGATACGAATAATGAAACGTCTGCCCAGCTTTCTTTGGCTGAGGCCAGAAAATTGGTATCGTACACTCAAGTGAGTTGTGATGTGCACCTTCGCAAATATCTACTCGAATGACACTATATACACATAAGTTGGTGTGGAACAAGTGGAATATTACGCCTAATTTTTCGTGTGTGAGTTGTGAATGAATTTTAAACCATAAATGCAGCTATTGATTCATGCTTACCTCGGTGTTGTAATGTTTTTCATGGAATTACCAGTTAACTTTTGTGATATATTTTATTGTGTTGGTGCTTGTCAAAAGACAAAGAAAATCTCGTCTCCACCTTTCTTGAGGTTAGCTTTGCACTTGTATTTAAAAGCGAACAATAAACAATTAATTTGACCTTTATTTTGATTCTGACCACTTTTACTACTTTGTTTTATAAATTTTTATTCTTGGGCTTCATGGCCACATTGTTTATCTTGCGCTTGGATGTTTTTAAAAATTGAACCTAGATTATTTAGCTACATGCATTTGAGTCACAGGACTCTTCGTACTCATCATGGTTTTATGGGGTAAAATTTGTCAACTTGGACTGTGTTTGTAGGATTGTAAGGTAGTTTGTTGCACTATCACAGGACGCTTGTAAGAAGTCAATAACACCGTATGTCGATGTGATGCAGTTGAAAGTTTCAAGTTAAGGTGTATGTGGGATATGAAAGTTGTGAACGTCAATTTTCATCACAGGTCACTGTTTGGCTGTCGCAAGTCAACAGTTATGCATGGAAACTACGCGCTACTGTGTCCATTTAAATGAACCGGAGACCAACTTTATTTGTCAGCACTGTTGCTGTCCCTGAGTCTGGGCTATCACCCACGGGAATTAAGCTATATTTTACTGAACAACATCGAGGGCAATGTTTACGGTTTGCTGAGGAGTATATTGGTCCTGGCGTATCATTCTAAAAGGACGTCAATTACGTCGACGGGCGTTTGTCGAAAAGTTATTTGCGGTGAACTCTGTTAAAATAACATTTTCTAAATTTCACTAAACAACTGATCGATTTCTTAGGCTCTAATTAATCTCGAACAAGGTTTTAATACGGCAGGTTGATCAGATGGCTTAGAGTATTTATCCACACTTACATCATACTTTCACAAATACCATAATTTCACCGAGCATATTCTGCCGGCGACCGTTTCTCTCATCGAAAGTATTTTTACTGTGTTACGATTCTTATGATATTCATCGAAGAGGTACGCGGGACTTAGAGACAAGCATGAATTTTTGTTACGGAACTGATTGCAGACCCTAAAACAGACATTACTTAAGCATCGTGTACACAAACAGGCCAAGTTTCGTAGCCACACACCGCTAGGGCAGAATGCTGTGCGAAGCATCGAACTGATATCGCTTGTCTGTCGTGGACGTCCCCCGGCATTCGTTTGGTATTACGGGCTAGAACAATCACGTTAATATCCTCTGAACATTCTCACAAAAGCGACTGTGATACGTTTCATGTATTGTACATTATCTGGGATATTTTTTCTTGACTGCATCTTCAGTTGTTCAAGTTAGGTGAACTTTCTCCAAGCGGACCTGTTTCCAACGTTGTCCAGCCAAAGTGACCAAATTCTTCAGTATGATAACGGTGAAGCCCACGACTGCAATGTTATGCGGACGTATGAGTGATCTTTCAATATTAGTCACTGGCTTTGGTCTGCTCGATTAACTGGTTCCAATCTGACATCAGATGCCAATTGAATCAATTCGATCGAATGTCTCCTGAGATTACCGAACCGTCAGCGCTATCATATTTGCAATGGACGGTTTCTCATGCATGAAATTCGACTGAATAAGAATGTCTTTCAGAGTTAATCAACAATTTGCAATGAACAGTGTGTGTAGCAATCAAATGATTGACTTGATTGTCCATAGCATTCAAGGATCAAAATACTGCTTTTCGTGCAACTTCAAGCTGATTCCGTCGTTTACTTATCACCAATCGTGCACAGTGCTCGGGATATGGTGTCCTGCCAAGTAAAGCCGTGGGTGGTGCATAGCCCGGTGTTAAATCAAAGAATCAGCGAGTGCCATTCAGGCGAACGATACCGACGGACGAGTATACACATGTAGAGTTGCAGCGAGATGAGAGCGAGTGTCCTGTACTTGTCACATCAGATTGGCACCGGCCAGCGACTCTAATAACTCATACGGTTTGTAATCCCAAAACAACGGACTGCATTGAAGCCGAGACGTTTGTTAGACACCAGTAGCTATTCTACACCGTTTTGCTTTTGTCCCATCCCCATTTTGACCCTGTACGGTCGGATTGCTTCTAACCTGTGTCCCTTCTTTCAGCTCAAACAAGTGCTTGCCGGACCGGTACGTCGTTGCCTTTTTCTTCTGATTTTGCAAACTGATGCTCGCTTTGGTCGTCGACAACGCTTTCTTCTGGATAAGTGTGCTGATGATCCGCGACTGCAAGAACTGATGGGTGATCTTGGAACTGAGCGTCGCCTATCTATTCCTCACTCTTACGACCGGGTTGTCCTTACCACGAAATTGTTAAACAATGATCAGCTTTTTTGGCTAGCCCTCGATGAGGCACTTAACAATCCAGTGACACAGGATGTATTGAAACGATCCGACAAGTTGGCGTATTTCCGCATAGTGAGTCTTATTTCCTTTTTTTCTTCCCCACATCGATTCAGAGAGATGGTATTTAGTTCAAGATTTTGTCCATCTGCTTCAGATTTAAAGTCTACGGTTTTTTGATCTCTACGTTATCATTTGGAAATTACTGGTTTTTCTCATTTGTCATCCTCGTACAATTCCCATCTGTCTTGTTCACCTTTTTCGTCTGCTCATCGAGCTACCAGGCAACACTTCGGCTACCTACCTGCAAACGATCACCATACGTTTTGTGGATGTGGAAGAGACCTGTTGAATTGTTCAGTCCCGTTAGTCCATCGAGTCTTGGTTGACTCGGTTTCGTGCTCCCAACTGTGACTGAGAGTGTGATTCATGTGCAACCCGACCTGTGGAAAAAAGATGATAGATACATAAACAAAACAGGTGAAGTGAAAGTGAAGACAATACAGATTGGACACATGATTATCAGTGATAACGACCTCATGATACCTAGTCGAACAGAGTCCGAGCGTGTGGTTGAGTTTGATGTTCTTCCAGAATTAACGGTCAGTCTTGAGTCGTAGTGTGCGACTAAGAAATGTGATCGTTGTCTGAGAAAAATCCCACTTTCAAGGACGACTCAGTGTTTAACCTTGGTAAGGCAGTCTAACAAATCTTGAGTCGCTCGGTTTGCAAAAATGTTCTACCCCATAACTTCCGTATTGGTTTTTATGTAGCAGCTCTATTCAGATGGTCAGACGAATCAAAATTTTCAAGTAGATTTAAAAAAGAAATGATCAAGTAGCCGCCGACATCGAAGATATTTGTGACGCGCCGGACACAGATGCTAATGATCGGGGGTGTTGATTCCAGCAGAACAGATTTATTCAACGCTCGAGAAAAATGTACAATACTCGTTCTGTTGCAGGTCATCGGAAACAGGAGAGGAAACTGGATAAGTTGTGTACGTTGTCTACGATGTTATAATTCCATAACCAAGTACTGCATGGTGGAACTACAGTGTCAGAAGTTGAAACGATTGTTTTTGGAGGATAAATTTTTCCAGATATTTTTTTAGAATAAAACGGTTAGATTGTGGACGTTTAGGGAGGGATAGTCACCCAACCAGGGGCCGTCGAAATTTAGCAGTAATCAATGCAATGGTGCTATTCAATTGACTGTTTCAGAATGCAGTCTTGTATTTCGGCACAATATATGGCAGATGCTCCTATCCAGTAACTTCTTCGTTTCAGTCGCCTTCTTCGATGGGATACTGTTGTGATGTTCGAAAATGGATGGCATTAAATAGGCATCCGTTGCAAGTTATCTTATTCTGCATAATTATTGGCAGTAATGAATCTGTTGTTAACGATGATGACCAACTACCGTACAATCATTGATAGAATCGAAACCTTTATGTTAGAAGCAAGAAACTACTTATGAATCCTTTATATATAAAATCAAGCAATCAACGACAAGGTGCTCTCATCTTGCAAACAAAAAATCCAGTTTAAACTGAAGATAGAACTGCATCTGCGAGGCTGTTTCTGTTTGGCTTCCCCTGTTCCACTTCGTTAGTCTTCCTCACCTTACAGGTAGTTCAGTCACGCACACACGCACCATCAGTACTCATACCATTGAACTCGACCAGCCACGTATTCCTCTAATATGTCCTTCCACCTCTGTGCAGCCCCAGCCATCGTGAGACGAACAAGACTTGTGCAGTTGTATTGGTTACTGTTTTTTCTGATCAACCGGACGGAGCGGCTGTCTTGACCTAACTGTCTATCCTCTTACTTTCTATCTTGACTTGGATTGTCATGTGCAAAATCATTTACAGAGTCGGTATTTTCTCATGTGAAACTGACAGCTCGTCGACGTCTAAATATCAATAACCAATGTGCACTGGTTAGATGATCTACTGAATTAAGTGGAGCGAGCCTATATTTTGCACGTTGAGTCGAATGCTGGCGACATTTGCAAACTCGGGTGTAACGGTATCATCGAGAATAGGTGAATGTTCGTAAAACACGTTTTACCTAAAACAGTAACTGCCATGTTTAGTTACTTATTGCCTCCACTTTACGACCCCTTTCCTTTTTTTCTTCTCTTTTGCTATACGGGGTTTGCTTTTTTTTCCCTTCGTGGTTGTGTGGCAGTTAAGTATCAGTGTAAACCACTGATGTATTGCTGTCTATGATGATGATGATGAGTGATCTGGTAAGTGAAAAATGTAAGAACAACTAGAGATTGTATTCGTTTATGTCTTACCAGCTGGGGTTGGAGTAATGAGGCAGGCCAGTAAAATCTGCAACAGTCTCACGGATGTCCCCTTTCTCTCACTGAAAACAGTTAGTTGTTCGTACGTATGGTGTTGGTGATGGTGATACTGATATTTGTGCGTTCAACATATCTTCACTTATCGTAGTAAATGTTCGGTTATTCGCCCACGATGTCGAATTTCTGTTCGGTATTGTGAGTGGTTGGTGGTTTGCAGCCAATTGTATATCCAGCACTTTACGATTTCCCTAAAACGTTCTTCATCCAACTTTGCTAGATTCCAGCCCTCAGCACTTTGAATTAGTGAAATCTAAGTAACCTGACCATTTCATTGTGCGACGTGAGGTCAGTTAGTCAAAGATCTGGTGTACAGTGCTGCAGTGAAGTTTGTATCGGCTTCGAACCTGAATCACCTCAGGCAAAGTATATTAAGGCAGTTCTTCCGCATAGTACGTGATTATAAAAAAAGTGGATACAGTCGTCCACGAGTCTGGCAGCGCGTTAAAATAAGGTTGACCGTTGGTCTTACACACCTGAATGCTTACTGCTAGCTGTGCACTTGAATGGTCGCCCACAGAACATTCTATGGACATGCTTGTTCTCTCGCTTTGTTTGACAACCCCCTTTCTTGCTGCACTTCCGGCGCGCACAGTTTTTATATTCCGCAGTAGTCGTAACTCTTGTGAACGGTGTTTATCCTTCCCGTGAACTGCCTGTGACTCGGTGATCTTTGGGGATTTTCAATATTCATTTCCCTCCCATTTTTTTTAGGTTGCTCCTTTCATCGCGCGTCTAATGACACGAAAAGAATACGTTCGTAACCGGAATCCCAAGTATTTACAGGATTCAATTCGAATAAACACTGCATCCTCATCCACTGAACCCGCTGCAGCCCCCTCAGCTGAACCAACCTCATCGGACTCGCCACATGTAGAGGCCACCACCACACCCCATCTGGAAGAAGCCAGTCTCACCACCCCTGTCATCTCTTGTCCACCCAGAATGACTGCGGCTGGTAGAGTACGCCACAAGCTCAGTGTGCTTCGACGAGCGAAATTGTTGCAAATCAAGCGGCTTTTGCACATGTTCGGCCGTTATCGCCGCTTCTCTTCGGATGTCTATGCACTTGATCCGGTTGGTTGGACTAGGAAAAAGCAGGCGGCCATGGTGAGTACTCCAGTCTATCGAAGAGATTCGTGTCGCTCTTCACTTATCTTGCTTTGCTGATAAGCGTTGTTTGTTTGTTTGTATTCGGTTTCGTACGGATGTGCATATCAATACTTTACCCGTTGTTTTTGTTCCCTTTCCACCTGGGACTCGCCATAGGTTCAGATTGGATTGAATCGTTCACTTCTCATGGGGTGTGTTTGATTCGCTCATTGTTTCGCAAGCATGCTTTGTTTCAATAGCCTACCGCCTCTGAATAGATGCCCGTGTATTTTGGTTTCAGGTCACGCCGCAATCGTCTGGATCATCTTGTTCCGTACCGTTACTACTACGTTTCCTGCCCGAAAATTTCACCAAAGAGATCTTCCAGAAACCGGAACTGATTCGATCGCACTGTGCACTCGCTGCACGGGCTTGTATCAAACACGCGCTAAAATTGACAGATTCCACGAGTGACGAGCCAAGCTCCAGTAATTTGCTGGAATTGTCACGTTTGGCAAGCCCACCACAACAAACACGAAGGCGGAAACGACATCGCAGCCACCGCCGCTGCCGACGAACACAAGAACAACAACCATCATCATCGGAACTGCATTACTGTGACACATACATTTCTGATCCACGTCCGATCGCCCAAGTTCTACCACCATGCTATGCTACTTTGCTCGCATTCAAAAGTTTAATTCTTCATTTGCAACATCTGGTGCGAAAAGCCGGCTCGCGCATGTCACATTTCATGGAAGCACGGTATGTCCATTCGCTCGTGTGACAACACAACATGAGTTCTAGTGTATTTCAACGTTTATGTTTCTCTCATCCACCCCTGTATGCGGCCTTTGCTGTCTGCGGTAATCGTTTTTTTTACTGGAATTTAATATTGGCTGAGGTTTAATCAACCAAGGCTCTTTCAATTTCACATTGAATACTACTGTATACACTACTATATATACAGTAGTGTATACAGTTGTATATACATACATATGCTTAATTAACACGTCCAATAGAGCACATAACTGGTTCAACTAAAAGAAGCTTTTATATATATATATATATATATATATATATATATATATATATATATATATATATATATATATATATATAGAAATTAGACACTCATGTGGGTATCTGCTGTAGGCTTANCACATAACTGGTTCAACTAAAAGAAGCTTTTATAAAGAAGCTTATATATATATATATATATATATATATATATATATATATATATATATATATATATCGAATTTAGACACTCATGTGGGTATCTGCTGTAGGCTTACTAGCTGGACCACAGGAGCGCGAATAACTACGCTCAGGAGGTTTCATGCTCAATTAGTTGGTCGACCAGAATACGCACCTATCCTGCACACCTGCCTATCAAGCTTAGTGCTTTCATGTTTTTGATCTGTGGATTTTTCTCACAACCGCTTTCGATAGGTCTGTTGTAACGACTTCTACTATCAGATAAATCGCTGAGGCGAGCCTCGACCACCCAGCTCACGTACAGTCCAGTTCGCTGCATAACAGTGTAAACGCCTTGTGATATGTAAGTAACAACACCTTATCTCACGTCCTCTGAGTGTGTAGTGTGTACCGAGGATCATGGATTTCCCGGTGTGCTGTCCTCTGAACAGGGTGTTGATCCTAATTTCTGTTCGCCTTGCATCTTGCTTATCAGGATTTATCGATCGTATTTTTATCTGTTTCAAACTTTTTGGCGATTACCTCACTTTTAGTGAATTGCTTCGCGCATTTCCCGGCGGTGATCAATATGAGGACTCACTGGATTCCAGTAAGTTCATTTTCAGGTTTTGGATTTTAAATATCCTCGTTCCACGGAGTAGCTCAAATTCTGTTCCGTTCAGATCGGCACAGTCTTTGAATATCTCTTCCAGTTGTGGCTTAATACCCTTCATAGCTGAAGATTGTGGTGTCTCAGTGGATAACATTAATCAGAACACTGCTAAGACATGATGTCAGACAAACTGTATTTGGCATACGGAACGTAACCGGCACTGTGCGCAACAGAGGGAACAGTTGTGCGGTGGGTGCACTGTATGTCGTGCTGCTGTCCTGTCAGACAAACATCTTTTGTGTGTGTCTTTATAAAGAGGGTAAATTTGGAACTGTATGCGGTTTTTTATTCATTTTTTAAAGATGACGAAAAGTTCTGGCTCGAAAACTTATTTAGTATCGGCACGATCGCCGCGAGACACTGTTCTCTTAGTTGCCGGGCAGGCCAATAAGGGAGGACCTTTCGAGCCTGTAACGGACCTGTTGTCCGTAAATATTTGAGTACCCACTAGCAGATAACAATAGTTCAAAGATAGTCAATGAAAAAGACTAATTGATTCGTCAGGTCTTAATTATCAGGAATTCTTATTTGCGATCCCGTCTGTTTTTCTATTGTTCTATTCTATTATTCTACCCCCCCATTTCTTCTGCATTCCATGTGCCTTCTGGCACTAATTGTTTTCTGAAGCCAAGACAACCGGTAAACATTGGCGCCTTCAGTGTCCGCACTCTCCAACAAGTCGGTCAGCAAGCTACTCTGGCTAGTACTCTCTCAAGTCTGGAGCTTGATGTGTGCTGCGTGTCGGAGACGCGAGTCTACGATTCTAGCACCGTTGTCCATTTGAGCTCATCTCTAGATAACTGTTGATTCAGGCCCTTCTCTCTGAGGGTTTCTGGTGACGCCGTAGCTGAATCTCTTGGTCAAGCTGGAGTGGGAATCGCACTGAGTTCCAGAGCAGCGCAATGTTTGCTCGATTGTATCCCAGTGAACAGTCGCTTGTGCGCTGTCGGACTCAATACACTTGTAAAGGTCTGTCGACGCAAATTAGAAAGACATTGCTTATTCATTATATCGGCGTACGCTGCAACAGACAGCTGTTCGGATGATACCAAGGATGCGTTCTATGACGCCCTCGTTGACCTTTCGAAACAAACGAAACGTACGTGATTCGATCGCACCGACTCACATCCATTTGAAAACTTCTAGTTGGTCGTGTGTAGGTTGTGACCATGTGTAGTCGGGATGTTGAAACGAGTTGCAGGATCGGTTCTTTGCTTGTGCTTATGAGTAAGTCGGGACAATGAACACCACGTAGACCAAACTTTG
Organism: Paragonimus kellicotti; assembly: GCA_014220965.1. Classification (NCBI taxonomy): domain Eukaryota; kingdom Metazoa; phylum Platyhelminthes; class Trematoda; order Plagiorchiida; family Troglotrematidae; genus Paragonimus; species Paragonimus kellicotti. The sequence continues at coordinate 161,799 of LOND01000126.1, read as the reverse complement.
GGGCCACTTTAACACCCAAAGTAACATGTGTGAGGAAGTGAGACAATGACCAAACGCTCCAAGCGGGTCGTCCTTGGACTTGCCTTTGGCTGATTTATTAGTCCTGAGATCGGATATTTTTTTAATAAGGAAGCTGATCATTAAAAAGGGCTAGTTGCAGTTTGCTGCTATGCACCCGTTAGCCTGTGCTACAGGCTTCAGTGGTTAACGCAGTTTGCTCTTCTTTTAAATCTTGACATCCCGCCTACATCTCAGCTACCTACAATGAGAGCCCGACGGTCACAAACTGCATTTCCACTGTTTGACAAATTGACCGTACATCCGAAGTTTTCAGAAATTCGCGCTTGTGAGTGGCCGCATTACTGGCGTGATCATTTTCCCTAATGAGGTCTAGTTAACGGAGAAAATGATGGACAAACACAGCCATTCTGTTTATGCTTTCACTGCGAACAGGCCACTTTTCCGATCCGTTGAGAAAACTGGATAAAAGACTTTATACGTCCTTCCTTTCAACGACAGCGGAACGTTTATTCAACGCTACAGCTGCCAAAGATTTGCAAGGCGTCTGCGTCTTCATTATTTTGAATGACGTCTCAGCACTGCCATAATTTGATGGCAGTTTGCTGCCCGTGTAGACCAGACGATCCACGGTCCTAAACGAAATGACCACAACAAACAAAGTGTGATTGAGAGCTCCCCAGTTACCAGTTAACACCTCATTTTTCGGAGGTGTATACCTACATGCTTTTTCGATTTTGACTCGTACCCATGGATACTGTGGTTTAGGCTGCTGTCAATCCTAAAGGTATTCCACGAAATGGCAGATTAAGAAATCACCACAATTGTATTAGGAAGAAGAATTGTCAGGACTAATCGAATTTCACTGAGAAGAGTCAGTCACTTTGCAGACGCCGGTTCACCACTGACTGTGACACAGCCTATACGAAATCCTTTTCGGCCAGTGGTGTGAATCGTCATAAACTCCCCAACCGTGCAGACGACACTTACCGCTTTTGCGCAGCAGGGCAGCCAAGGTATTTGTAACCTGTGACTGCTTCATCACTTGACCACCTTGAGGTTTTTTACAAACTTCCGGCAACCGCATTGAACAATGAACGGTACGACAGACGCTCTGTTGGCATTCGGTGTACGTGACCTAGTCCCCGATAAATGTGCCTTTTCATTACTTTGGTTATCGGTCCTGAGCTTACAGTTCCCAAACGCTTGCCGACGAACTGCCGCGTTGTTTGCACAATGAGCCCACTAGACACGTGCTAACTGGCTAATAGAACGGTTATCGAATACCGCGTGCCATTCGCCGTGGGCTTCCTGGAATGTACCCTACCCATTACTTGTCACCTACTTATGGTTTCAGCAAACAACAGGCTCTTCTGTCGAGGTAGCTCTTTTGGCTTATCATTCGTCGTCTCAAATTTCTGTCATTTGGTCTCGTTCGACGTTTGTGGTCTCAGGAGTTCCGTTATCGGTTGATGTGAATACGTTCTTTTCTCCAGTGTTTTGTGTCCTGGATTGTGCGCCGTAGTTTAACTGGAAATAATTTTTAAAGTGTCATTAATTAAAAGCCATTTTCTGTTGACTGTACAGGCTACAAAACTCGATTTCCCATTTTGTCCGCTGCTTCAGCCTTGCCATTCGACTGCCTGGAGTACGGGCTGTCTGTAAGCTGCTTGAATTCACACCATTCATGGAACATGTTGAATTCCGTGGAAAACAATTGTGATTCTTTTGCTTGGGGAAACTTCGAGTTTGCCATATTGCACAACCGCCGCTTGCAGTTTATTAGCAACCGCGCTGGAGGTAGTGAAAGTCAATCGTCGCAACCCTTAGAAATCACCGGAATAGTCTTGTGATCAAATATTGGATTTGCCGCGTCAGCATTGTTTTCGTAATTCTCATTTAATCAATACTGCGACACATGGTATATCTCTATGTGTTGTCATTCAAGGAACTTCACATCTGAGGTCAATAGGAGAGCTTCTTAACCATCCTAATACATTGCCTTATATACTAGCTGGACATGCCCCTATGTCCGCTGTATCATTCTCTAAATGACAAGTTTTCTTTTTTGAATATTAACGCACCTTTCTAGATGAACTGATCGCAGTCGCTAAGGCGTGTGATGTTTTCCATTTTTGTGACCGTCCGCTTCAGATTGTTTCTGTCAGACGTTGTAGCAAAGCTTCCTTTGCCGTTACTTCTTGAGGGTGATAGCCGCAGTGCTATCGAACTGGGACGTTTCAATGAATGGGACCTCTACCTTAACCGAAGTGTTTGGTCAGACATAACTTACTAGACCATTCACTGGCATCCAGTCGGGCAAGCTTTCTCTACCTTAGGACGATGCGAACCCCGACTTGACTGCAAGATTCGACTTCATTATCATCAGAGACCCTGTGAAAACGCCGATTCATAACGTTGTCCGCGAACGAAACACATTTTGTGAAGACCCGCTTAACCGTTCGTGTAATTCAGCGGAGCATGCATGTTTTCGGCAACTGCTATTCTTAGAAGAGAGGGTTCACCTCGCCTAATCTGATAGTTCGACCGGTGTTACTCACGATCTTAGCGCCATCATTTAATCAACCTGAATTTGGATTCTTGACAGGTGTTATCAATACTGGACATGTTTCTCTACTTGACCTGGTGATCAGGCTTGCACACTGCGCTGATCCGGAGGGCTATATTGGTAATGGTTCTTAGTCCGTCGTAGAAGCCTATGAAGACCATCCAAACCTAACGCAGTTGCGCCCTTTTAGACTGTTTATCGTATTTCTGTCTTCGTTGGAGTGTTTACGTAGTGATGCCCTATTCAACGATCTCACGGGATAAGTAATTTTCTTGCTGCAGTTTAGACTGAAGTAGATAAGGAGCTTGTAAAATGTATCTTCAAACAAGCCGTACTGCGAACATTTGAGAGTTGCCCATGACTGCCGACTGTTATTCGGTCGGGTTCGAAAAACGTTCTGTAATGCTGAAAGGAAATAAAAAAGTTGATAACCGTTGGCTGTGTGAGTATAGTGTTTCCCTATCGCCAGTGCTGGAGAAGGTGCCGTTTAGCCTTTTTTTGCTGTTTAACTAATGCTCAAGCCACCAGTGGACAGATGTAGTGATTCAGGATTTCGTGATTGTCGGTGGTAATGCCTTTCATGTGTATGCAGTTAGTCTGAAAAAGCCTTGATTCTGACTTTAAACTGAAAGGTTTGCTATCCGTTACTTGCTACCAGCCACCTGTTTTGTGAATTTCTCTATTTCAGCAGCTCCTCGCCTACGAAAACCCAGCCTCAACTTAATCCGAACGATAATCTCGCCTGCGTACTGTCGCTTCATGTCGATCGGCCTGGGACTATTGCTTTGGCCAGCTTTATTGAGCAATATACCCGCACAGAGTTTTTTGGAAGCCGGCAGACGGCATTGGCAAGATGTCTAGTGAGTCTTCAAATATAATTACTGAGCAGTTATTTTCATTCATGTTTTCTTCGTGGAAGTTTTTTCTCGGCGGTTTTTTCTTGAACGCAATTTTGATATTTCCATACTTCTATAAATTATAACACAACGTTTCCACGACGCTCCGAGTGTAATGTTTCCAGAATCCACATTTCATGCGCTCTGAATGCAAACGCTTGGATGCAGCCGGTTTATTTTAGGCGAACAACAGTTTCGAGACAAATATGCCCGTTGAAGTGGTCGCAAGCGGTCCAACTGGCTGTTCAGTTCTCTCCGCTTGTCATACAAGATTAAATCAACGATTCTGTTGTACACGTCAGCTGTTTTACTTGCACACTTGAGTGGGCGTCACTCAATTTTGCTTCAAATAATACAGCAACCGCTTTGGTGAGTATATTTGTCACGAATCTGCCATCTTTCGCCGTGTCTGCGTCAAAGACAATCCAGCTGCGCGCAAGTGCATGCGGGTTTCTATTGCTCCCGAAGATAAGCCTGTTTGTTACGCGTTTCCCATCATGACTAATCCGGACGTATTCCTGGCACTTTTTCAATATTTGTCTAACTTTCTTCCATGTAACCTCAGAGCCGCTTATTGTCATGGTCTGTTTTACTAATCATTTCTTGGATGTCCAAGTGTTTCTGTGACAATTCTGCTCTGCTTGGCATCAGCTTTCTCACTACTGCCCAATTCCACAACCGTTGCTTGTCACAGAGGTGGTCGTAAGCAGTTAATTCGCTATATTTAAATAATAGCGGGTATTCTGAATGTTTTGGTAGATCTAATCTTATATTTTGTGTGGCCCCTCGATTGGTTCATTAACTTAGCTTTGACTGTTTTTGCTCTTGGGAGAATCTAATTTTTTCGAAAGATTGATTCACGTATCTTTTCGAAGAAGGCTTTGTTTTATGAAGGTGTTCGCGTTTGAAGCGCACGACTGTGGAGGAGTGATGTTTCTGTTATAAACAACAGAAACTGTTTATATAGTGTTATTTCTATACACACGTAGACATTACTTGATAACGACGTTGCGAAGATGTCTGGGAAACAGTCAAACGGCTGATCGGTGAAACCTGTCATTCGAAAACCCCAACACGCGTGGTTATCGCTAGCTTCACCGGCCGGTCCAACGTACACCAGTTTTCGTTCAACACGTCCAAACTCAAAGCAGCATTTCGTCGAAATTCATTGGAATGAAGCAGTTTAGACGCGTTTTTGCGCATAAATCTATCACATGACAGTAAATACGTCGTGATTTAAAAACTGGCTAACTGGAAAACAGGAGCGTGAATCATGGATTAAACTGGAGGTGCTAATACGTCGTGATCGTTGTTACTCTAAATTATCACACCACACAACCGGGCACCAACATTCGAACATAACTCAGCTAACAGGGTCCATCAGTTGCACAGCTTGATACAACAAGAAAATATTAGTTATACTTCTTTATCTTAGTGTGCATAGTCGCCACAACATCATCTGGCTCCCATTACGTCCCATCATAGCCCAGTTATAGGCACATAGATACTAAGAGTGTCAAACGTTTATCCTGGAAATATTGCACAAATTCATTCTATTCCGTTAAAATTCTTAAAAATGGCCTATTGAACGTTTCATACACTAGCCTCCCGTTTTGTTTGCTTGATTGCCAGTTCAGTATCTTCTTTCATCGGCATCAATATCTTTTCATCAATCCTTAAGCAGTAATTTTCTGCTCTCCAGTGCTGACATTCCAGAGCCAGATCCCTCTCCCTTGCCCACCGAACCGCCCCTCAAAATGCCACGTCTCGAATTTGCTAGTGTCCCAGAATCTGATGAAGAATCTGATGCATTAAACGATCCGATGCTCGAACCTCTTGATTCACCTCCAAGCCCACCTCGATCATCCCGTACTCGAAAGCGGTGAGTGATTTGCCCTTCGCATCTAACATGATGCATCCATTTGATAGTGCATATTTTCCTTTCTTACATTGCAGATTTTGAAATTGTCCACGGGAGTTTCTTTAGTTAAGAGCGCCTTTCAGTTCCATTTTAGTTCACGTCTTGTCCCCTAGGCGTTACAGAACGTTCATTTTGTATCAAGCCTTCGTCTGTTAGCTTACCGCATGTATATTTAGCCTAATTTAACTTTTGTCGCTTCTTTACAAATGAGATGTTCCCTCCCCCCATAAGTACACAATACTATTTCGATATAGATTAGGACTTTCGTCTACATCCAGTCGTGTTGGAAGTATGTTGGATCTAGTGCCTAACTTCATCCACCTTAGTAGTTGAAGGCGTGAGTGAAATAACTCGCAGTCACGTCTTAAAGACTTGTGTTCATCAACCGTCGCCATCCCTGACTCTCTCAGCATCGATTAACGCATTCTGTCTCCATCTGTATGGTTGCTAACCTTCCTCCTATCAGGCAAATAATGTTCGTTGACCGTTCGTCTTTAATGATTGGTGTTTGCATATGATTGCTCTTGTATGGTGAGATCACCATTTGATTAACGAGACTATCAGGCAGTCGACCTTCAAGGATACTAATGTAGACATCCTTGTACCTAGCACGATCCTGTTTCCATCGAATTTGTATCACATAACCGGATGACTTACGGAGCCTCACTTGCAAAATCTACTATTGATTAGAAGTGGCAAAGCCTGACCTGGAATAACTGATGCTACAGGGCCTATCCTAACAGGTTCAACGCATTTCTTTTTTTCGCGGATTTATAAATTATCAACGTCGTCAGTTGAAGAGGGTGTCGGATAAGTCACATAACCACCATCAATGACGTTGAGGTATCTTCATGTTCGTGTATTTATTTATCTGTCTTCAAAGGGCTGAAGTGTTTCTTCATAGGAAAAGATAACATTTTATTCCGATGGAACCTGATACATGAGTACTACACAGTGAGTACAACAACTTTGCACTTCTTCACGTTAACTCTCACATCGGATGTGCACCTATGAATTATACTGGGACATCGTAAAAGGTGTTGCCGGCATCTCATGGTACTATAGGCGGTTCAAAAAGAAATACACGCTTCTAGATGGACACTCTTTGTTCGGCACTTATACTCTGTTGTCGTGAGAGATTAGTCTATGCTTTGCTTTGTCTTATCCACCAAACCTGACGGTGACCGACATCAATCGCTGAGGGACAATGTCGAACGGACTCGCCGCTTTTACTCGTTTGATTCACTTTAAGTTTATCATCATGTTGCGCGCGCCGTAGCTAAGACAATGCAAATGTGAATGCCTCACCCATACTAGCAGCATATCACTCACGCGTGTTTGCAATGGTTTAACTTGGTGGACGTAAATCATGTCTTAAGTTTACCAGGCCTATTATAACTGTGAAAGAAACTGTAACGATAAAGCAACTTTTCACCACGAAAAACCTCATTATCAGAAGAAAAAAACGTTTAGTACCTCCAATTCCCGTCAAAACAGCAAACCTCCCCAACCAAGAAGCAAGGAAACGAGAAAAAAACGAATTTATTCGCTCACTGAAAATTACCATATAACTGTGCTTTTTATAGCTTAAAAATTGACCTTAAGGGAAAATGAAATTTCTATCGCTTTTTATGAACGCTCCGAGCAATCTGATTGGTTGGCTGACATCCACATCAGCATATTGCACTGTTGGGGCACTACATTCTAAATTTTACTCCAGTTTTGAAGTCTACGGTTAGGATTTGCCCATCTTAACAAGATCGACATATGAAAAGTGTTCACCAAGGATCCCACCTGCTGTGGTAACCCACTCTACAATTAATCTGTAGAGAAAGCTGGCTTTTCTCTGGCAATACTGTCATACCGTTTCTTTCTCAATGGGAGTTGTGTCCAGTTTTTCCTCCAAAGCATGCTTCGTGTATGGTTTTGGGAAGCTTATTTTTTGGGAGAAGACATCCAATACAAAAAGCTTGATACCTCATAGAAAATTGTAATTAAACCACGAGACGAGGTCCATTCCTTTTCTCTTTACAGGCAGGTACAGAATTAGAATGGCTTACTTTATTAAAGTGATGAATGTTCCTTCTCAACAGAATTAAGATACTTTGAATTTATGTGCCTCCCACTGCTTGCTGGTAACCTTGTACTTCCCGTCAATTTTTATTGAGGCTAAGCGACTCATTTTCTGTGCGTGGTTCAAATACTCATCAGGGGCATTTTAGTAATCATAATCGTCCTGGGCCACCAAATTGGACTGAGACTGAGAGTTCGATGACTGACAAACATTCGTGAACGGCTAAAATGTACATGTTTATCGTCTGTAGTATCAAGTGAAGCCAGATATTTATCGTCTATTTCATACCTGCTCTTTGCGAGGTCGCGTTTTTTAACTGCACTTCAAATATGCTACACGATAAGGCTCCATTTATGCATTTCATATGTTTACGTTAAGTTCGACCATTTTGACTGAAACACTCAAGTAGAATTGCGCGGGATGTACACCGCAGAGACAATTCGACCGATTTCTTCGGTTACGATACACGGACTGTGATCAATTAGCATGCATCAGTTTAAATAAGCGTCAAATAGGGATGAGTCATCAGCTGCAATAGGAATAGCACACAGAACCAGTCGCATTCGAATGGGCCATCATCAATTAAAAACAGACGAACAAAATTCAAATTCTAAACTGGTCGAGTAAGAAACTAACGTTGCAGACAATATCGATCTTACAGCAAGGCACGCGGGAATAAACGGAAGCTAGTCTAAGTTAAAGCTTGAGAAGGAAATAAATTTACGTAAACGGTACAACCAAAACGTTCAAATAATAATAACAACCACTTGACGAATAATATAGACTTATTATTGCAAACGTTTAACACCATGGTAGTGATAGGTTAACTACCATTCGCTTCTGTACACAAAGTGAAGGTTTGTAACGGTGTATCGCAACGGCCCCAGTGAGTGATAAAGTATGTTTACTGATAGGGGGATACAACACACGAAAAGATAGAAGATTGAGCAGCGCCAGCTTTGTTGTTCATTAACCATATTGGAATGTGATCCGAGACACGTGTTCCCAGGGTTCTCACCGTTGCTGCCGATGTATTTGATTCTACAAGTATAAGTTAGTGAGTGAGTTGCTTGGGTCTTTCCTCGGTGTTCAGGACAGTTGTGTCATCTGATTGATCAGCCTTAATTCTACCGCGTTGTATGCAGCTCTGAGGGCACATTTTGGTCTACGTTGGATGAGGGTGTCTGCATCCTCACCCTTGTATAACAGTGTTACGTACACGGGTTTGCGGGACACTGTTTCTGATGTTGTCCGTTTCGACCGTTTGTCTAGTGTATTTTGAGATAAAGCGCGCAGGGTAGCCGTTGTGCACCAGTGTTTGGTGAATGAAAACCGATTCCTCCTCGATCGTCTTGGGTGAGCAAATTCTGCAAATCCTGCTGAAAAGGGTTCGAACGAGACCACGCTTGAGCAATATTGGTGCAAAACTTTTGAAATGAATATACTGCCCCGTCCAAGTGGGCTTCCTATGCACTCTTCTCCTGATGGATCCATCATCGTTCACAGACATTTCCACATCTAAGAAGGAAAGTTTGTGGTTCTCTTGGACTTCTGTGGTGAACACAGTGTTCGGGTGTATACCATTCAGTTTTGCGCGGAGTTGGTCAGCATGGCCTCGTGAGTCACACACACACACAATCTGTCGTCAACATATCGCCCATACAGCGTTGCAGAGTGAACGGCTGTTGCTGCTTGTCTTTCTAAATACGCCATAAGAATATTAGCGAGTACCGGCCCCAGTAGACTTCCCATCGCTACGCTATCAATTTATCGGTGAAAATTTACCATTGAATAAAAAACTGGATATTCGTAGTACACAGAGCTTACGAATTTCAAACAAAGGAAGTGTGAGGAATATGTTGTGCTCTGCTGCAAAGGTATGAATAATCGATATCACTTCGGTTGGCAAGATATATCTAAAGATTGATTTTACACCAAAAGTTACCATTATCTTGTCCTTTATTTCGAGATCTCTTATGGAATCAACAAATGACTAGAGTCCGTTACCGCCTGCTGGATCGATTTCCAGCAGTAGTGACTCATATTTTGTTCGGTATGTTGTCCGTATTCCACTCGCGCGTTTTGACCATTCTCTATAGTCAGTGAGATATTCCATCGAATGTGAGAGTTTTCAGTAAATCCTTGGTTTGTTCCCTTATCACAAGACCCGAAACCACATTATCCTAGTGAGAGTTGGTGTGGTAAGATTTTGCGGGCAACTAAAATGCTTCACTTTTGGTGGTCGTGATTTTTTGTCTTTTTTCATTATTCAACACAATTTCAGCCAGTAGTTTACAATTCCTGACGTAGGTACCTTACTGATACCACTTTTCGCTGATCGTTTATTTTGCAACCCAAATTACATTGCATCTAATGTTACGTTTTTGTGCTTCAGTGTCCGTTACTAGTGGCACACAAGACCACTTGTGGGGTGTATAGTAATGTCATGTCCTAATCTAGACAGTTATGGCCATTCTTTTTTGGTCGGTATAAGTTGGTCCCAACAGCAAACACTATCGATTGTGTATGATCATGAGTTCGACCCTCATTTACATAGTTCGAATGCCACAGACGGCCTGGTTCGGACATGCTGATAATGTACATTTTCTCTGAATGGTACTCAGTGCGTTATACGAAATGAAAAATTATGGGACGCACAGACTGAAAATGAACTCTTGTTTCATCTCATCTTTATATCGCTTACAGTAGAACTGGTAACCGACTGTCAGCTCTGCGCAAACGATTTCTCCGATGGCGTCACGTTAGGCGGCGTGTGGTACGCTTCCGCCGCAACCAACTGGCCAGTGCGGCACGTGTACGATTCAGAATGTCTCAGCGTGGACCAGTTGATCAATTGGTTCTAAATTTGCCTGCCGATGTGAAGGTGTTGTACGCGTCCGGTTTTCGCCCGGTGTCTATCTTCCGCCCGAAGATGTAAGATAGACTGCAGTGAGATTATTTTGGCTTTGATGTAAACAGTCCCTAGTAGATGTGGACAGTAAATTCTGTTTTTCTCCCAAACAATCGAGTGATTGTTAATAGCCATAAATGTATTTCCGGATTATACGCTTTACATTTGAGCGAAAGTGATCCCTTGAGATTGCCAGGATGACTAGATGTGAAACTGACCATGTGATTAAATCCAATTAACAGACGGCGGCCGCGTTTCCAATGCTGCACATTACTCATGTATGTTTATCTAATCACTTTCTCGCGGTTGTTTGTCCTAACCGTTGGCAACCTGGTCGCATTGGATCAATAACTTTTTGCTTTATTCTGATTATCGAGCTTGTCACATGTGAGGTTAACATTGTGATAGATGGCCAATTCTGAGACGCGATTATCCCAACACTCAGTGGAATATCTCGTTACGGTAGTGAGATATGGTCAAAACCCACAGCGGCTTGATTGCGGACAATACGAGCTATCGGATGAGTGAACACTCGACGAAATCGGACCGATGGGCGAGGAATGGCACGCAAAACCTCACGACAGAAAGCGTCAACCACACGCACACACCTAAGAAAGAGTGCACACGACGTTTAAGTGAGAACATCGCTGCTTTGTGGACTGGCATCCCGGTTCATAAACACTGGGAGTATATTCGAAGTGAACATTATAGATCTTTTTATATTGAACAGCTTTCTGCTGGAACATAACACTTGTTTTGGTCCGTTGCGGCAAAAAGCAATGCACGCTCTCACGCATTTTGTTCTGATCCCATGTCCTTGGTCGGTTCATAAAAATTGGCGACGACCAGTGGTAGATCATCCTTATGATCATACCAGTATCAATTCACGCAGTTCAGAAGCTTTATAAAGTCTGCTAAGATTTACGGACATACGCAGTCTATCCGGGCAGCCATAAACCTCTTTATTTGGGCAGAACAAAGTGGAATATGGAAAATTCATTGGCACCTGAACAACCTAAAACCATTCTGTTGGAGCTGACTGTATTCACGGCGCCCAAATGACGCTTTGACAGAGCTTTTCATTTGCAGACTGTACATTATCTAACCCATATTTTTCAGTGGACGTAGTTCATTGTTACACACTCGGTTTAATTGTTTGCAGCTCAGTAGGCCATATTCTGAGGGTTTTTGTCATTCGTTGGTATGTTTGTTTTTGAAAAGTTCAAGCTGTCAAATCTCACCAGTGATCAGTTTAAAGCGTTTTTTTATGTGTGGAGTTAAATCTGTATCCGATGTGGATGTCCATACATGTATCTTGTGGCATCTGCAGAAAAACTTCTAAACATTGTAAACGGTGATAGATGAGTGCCAACGGTTAATAAATCTCGAAAACGACACCAGATTGATTGAAAATGTGCGCAGGAGCGAAGGAAACAGTGTTGTACGCAGACGGTTAAATTCTCAGCAAGGTTGCGGAGTGTGTGTTGGCCTTGTGAAGAGTGGCTTTTTTGCTTGATTTTTCTAATCTCGAAGTCGCATATGTCAAAGATGTGGAAGACATGGACAAAAAATAGATTTACTGTGGAAGAGCGCCCTCGTCAGAGCGCTTACGAGGATCAAAAGAGACGTTGGTGTATAGTGATAGTCGATCTGACGTTATTTTCATGGCATTCGATAGTGACATTTCAAGTAACGGAAAGTATGCTGACATCTTACTGAGTAGTACGAAAATACGTTTGTGCGTGGGTAAAGCCCTCAAACGTCTTCTCTCAGAGGAAACGTGGAATCATTAACACATACCAACGCACATACAAACCAACCGTGTGACACAGAACGCCTCAGGAAGTTGAATTCCATTTGTAGGTAATCAAACTGTGTGTTTCAACTTGGTAATTCACATGTTGCTCGTATGTGTCACATTGTTAAAGACTTGAGGTTGAATTCATTAGTTATAGGTTGGATCAGCAACTTGGGATTATTTGATGTGCCGTTAAATTCAGTATGTACTGAAATCTGTTCAGTTTCCAAAATTACATCTCAGTAGGAGAAGGTTAGAGCCATGATAGACGAAATCACAACAGCAAAAATCGTTTCAGAAGTTCAAGGACGGTATAAACACTTTTGTTACTACTCTTGATTGACGTACACAAACAAGGGCTCACGAGGGCCATCATTTCATCAAAATTAACAAATGAGGACGTTTATAGAATCTTTTCGGACTCAGCCCATGGCCTACCAACAAGTGTCAAAATTGTCACGGACGCAACTTGTACAGTATCTCCAGGTTGTTTGGCGAATTGATTCAGAAGGTGAAGGACTGAAACAGTTTTCTCGTTGTAAAAGTTCACCTGCTACGATCAACACTTCTTTATTGCTGACAGATCGCTTAGCGATTCCGGCCGTTTCAAAACAACTCGTGGTAATGCGATTACACTCGAGCCATTCTGGTGTCAATCGGTGGCCGGCTATCAAATCGGAAATTCCGCTCAAACTTCTCAAATCTGTGCAGTAACAACGAAAATGCTTGTTAAATCTGTACCATATTTATGGTCCAGGGCTAAGAAACCATATTCCTGTGTTCACCTTGACTTTGAAGGCCTGTCAAATAGATGTGTATCTATCGGTTGTCGACGAATGCCGGGAATCGCCAGAAGTTTTCTCCCATGTGAATGGCGGCAGTATTGGCAATTTTTCCTCACCTCCAACGGTTATCTTCTCAACTAAATGTCTTGGAGATTTTAGTTGCGGACACTTTAGTTCAGTAGACCTTCGACGATTCTGTATCAGCCATGGCATTCATCATGCATTCACGTCCGTTTATCACTCACAGTCTAACAGCCAAACGGAAAGGTTTGCGGCCACCGTTCAGAGAGCCTTATGGAAAATGAAAGGCAATGGGACAATGATTGGCTTTCTTGATAGCCTACCGTTCAGCAGTTAATCCGCCGACACCAGAACAACAGTTTTATCGGCTGAGGTGTATCCTGGACGACGGTTCAGATTTTAACTTGATACCATACGGCCAAAGGTCCTTCCAATGGGGAGTAATAGGCCGATGGAATTGCAGTTCAGCAGGCTTCATGGGGTACGTCCCAGACGTTTCCGCCCTGAAGGTACAGTTTATGTGAAGAGTATGCGTCACACTGGAACTATCTGGCTATCAGACATCATTGTCAATCGTAAGTTAGAGTCGGAAACTGTTTAGGCACGCCATATGAATCACTTGAGACCGTGGGTTGATATGATTCAGGATTACCAGCATTTCAACAGTCAGCTACGGAAATGCACACTGCTCGACACAGTTTCGATAACTCTCACACACTCATCAATCCCGGCCACCTCAAACACTAAAGATCTCCACAGCTTTAATCAGGCTCGTTGCCCAATTAGCCAATCAGGTATTGACTGCAAGTGGCATTTTAATGGTATCTGATTCACTTGATTCTGCCTAAATAACGGTGTCGCGGCCTACATTTCACTGTTGCAGATGGCCGATGTACTTTTATTTAATCACCTCTGTACTTGTTCGTTCTACTAGCCGTTGACAGTCTGGCCACATTGAATCAATGGGTTTCAGCTTTACAACTGGTTGGTTATCAAGCTGGTCACATCTGTGCTCTACATGACATTAGTTTTGGTCCCGCACGGTGTGATAAAAACCAGTGTACACTCACGCGTTGTTTTCTGATTCCATGCATTTTGTCTGGCTATACCAACTGTCTACGTGGGTTTCTCTTGTGGCCTATTGAGTAGCCGTTTGAGATCTCTTCATGAAACCCGTTGAACAATGTTCGATTCACTTGTTCACTCTCATTTTGTAGCTATCTCCCGGTTATCGTGAGACATTTCAGCGTCGATGACGCGGTGAAAAGTTCCAAAAAAACATCAGACTTGGTTACCTTTTAACTAAAAGAACACGATTACTGATCAATAAATCACTGCCTCTGTTGAACGTATCATATTTGAAGTAATGCACAGGGTACACGTTTTCTGTCCCGTTTACAAATGTGTGAAAAACTTTCCCAACGCAGACCAGACATCTCTGACTCAAGGGTTTAGCTTTTAGCCTGTCACCTAATCGTGGACGCGATTACAGCTGGACAGCACAAACGATTCAGGCGTAAATATCCGCTTCGGCGCTGCGCAAGGTGCCTTTTGATAATTAAGCCGTCATCTTGGAAGATGTACCAACTGGGGAGGACTGCCGAAGTCTACCGCTTTGCTCGTACCTAGGTAACAAGAATTGTACGAAACGCTACACGTACACATCAGTTAGATCTGACCAAAAAGTTTGGTGCCAATCTACGACACGACGGGCTTCAGCATCAATAGCCGTCTTACATTATTCCACTTGAGCCGGGCGGACAATTACCAGCTCAACAGCAATGCCGTCAGCGTTCCCGGTAACCAGTATCGAATCCTGTTCGCTTCCAGCTCCAGTACTTGTATCCAGTGCAAACGAAAGTGGTTGTTGAAAGCAATCCAGGTGTTGTCTTTCAACGTTCTGCTAAGGACTTCAACCGATTAGACCATTTAGAGCTTTGAATGAAGTTTTGTAAGTATGGTTTAGATAAATTGGCGCTTATCTGGCCTTACCACTACCTCCAACTTCGGCGCCCTAATACCAAACCGAACGGTGTATTTTTAGCTTAGCGTCGGGCGTCTAGCAATGTGCAACTGGGTTCCATATTGTAATGGGCAATCAGAGTTAAAACGGCCGGCTTATATATAACATTTTGGCGACCCTGCTAGGATAAGGACATTGCCAGCATTGAAAAAAGTTTCAGGACAAAAATGTGTACAACAAAAGAGAAGTTTTAACGACAGAGGGCCCGCAGGCACTCTATGTTCTCTAGCGACATGAGCACTAGCCAGTTTGTAGAGGCTTTGGAGCACTGGGGACGGCGCTCTGCGAAGAGAAGGGTGGTGTAAAGCGCAACTGGAATTGAGAACGCGTATGGATTGAATCCGAATAGTGTAACGAAGCGTGCTGCCATGTTGTTAGCACCATTTTGATTTTCGTTTGTGTAATTCGTGTGCACGGCTTACTGAGTTTTTGGCTCATGGTTGTTCGTGTTGTTTCCTTTTGTAGGACCATTGCCGGAACCCCGACTTCGGAAAAACGCTCTCCCCCGGTGTCTCCCCGTTGCTGAAAGTTTGTCCACAATTGTAACTGGCAATCAGAGTAAAAACGGCCGGCTTGTATACTATACTATACTATACTATTAAAGTCGTTGCTTTTGATTTTATCCATGTTCGAATTCTTACAGCTCGTCAGTTCTTTGCTGACACCACGTGCTGATGGTACCAAAAGCTGTTGCATAATGGATAATTTGGCAGAAGCTGAGATGTTACAGTTATTCGAATGTTTTACACCACTGAACCGCAGACAGCAAGTCACCGTTTAACACAGATAAATAAGATTATGCACCCGCGTCACTTTGGCTACACTGAGTACCCTTTTTGTTGTGAGAAACTAAGTGCCGTTATCCGCGAACGGAATCTAGTCACGGTATGTTTAAACGATTTTAGCTTGTGGCAGACCTGTGCAACAATGATTAGAAAGCCGAATTCGGCGTTTTGGTTACTCTCAAGATTAAGTGGGACCTTCAACTCAGATTGCTTTGTAATTATGTTCAGCTCGACTATGCGCCCCTCACTTCGAGCCAAATATCCCAGCTTGTGATCCTTACCTCAGAGAAAATATTCTTCTCGAGAATGTGCAACATAGCCACAAAGCGGGTTATGCTACTCCATTCGTTTCCATATTGTGGTGGGCTGCGTAACCTGAAACAGTTCTTATTGCATTATTGGCACGTCAGAAGCCCTATGCAGTGATAACGAGAACGAACAAAGCCTCCTTGGTACAACCTCGATCGTGAGAGAGGGAATTAACAGAAAACATCCTATGCTGACAACCGATGGCTTCAGCAGATGTATCACGAACAGAATAGAGGACATGGATGTATGCAGTCAATGGACTTGAAGAAAGTAGAGAGGCGGATAGATGTGCATAACGAAGAGCCAATCGATCGAAGTTTGGATACTTGGCTAATTAGGTAGGAAATAGATTGGGAAGAATTTTCCATTTGTCTAAGAAAGTGCGGACATCAGCCGGCATAATTCCTCCGGGAGCCTCACGTAAACAACTGTCGTGCTGTTTCTTGATTCGCACGCTGATCTCCTTATCACTTACAGGGATAAATTATTGAAAGGGTGGCGTCTTCAACGCAAGCCGTTCTCTGTGACATCAAAATCACAATGGCCTCTTGTACCGAACGGTCCGTTGAACCGCTCTCATGGCACTCTTCACGGACACCATTGCTATTAACCTAACTTGACTTGGTTGAACAACATGGTCCATCCATACCGTTGTCAGCAACGAGTATTAAGTCACCAGTACAAAACCCAGTCCTGGGACGCAGTCACTTTTAGCGCGCTTAAATTTTAAACAACTAAACCCATACAATTGTACTAAACTATGTTGCTCTACCTGTTTCCAACCCTTTCGTAAAATTTTCACGGCGGACCAGTGAGTTATCCTCGACTAAAAAAGGCCACTAAAACAATCCTGATAAAGCGTTCCATCCTAAGTTGAGCATGCACACATATGAGTCAGGATTTCGTTTAACACACGGGAAATTAACTCCAGTGGGTCCTTACCATGACACCTAGTAGCAGAGTCTAGATTCTCCTTTCGACAGCAAACGGAAGAGTTGGGGATGAAGGTGATTGGCCTCGTCAGAGTTATTTAAGATCAGACGACCAACGGTAAAAGTTGTGCTGGTGACATTCTGATCACATTTTGATGAGTGATCATGTCATAGAGATGATTATTCCAACACCTTATGGAATATCTTAAAGCCGTTGTGGAATTGGGTCAAGACACGTGGGATCAAACGAGTCATCACTTGGAGAAGTCAACCCAACGGACGAGAAATAACAAACGAAAAATCACCACAGAAAACGTCAGCCGAACGAAGAGCTAGAAACGTATGTACAGCGTTTAAATAGAACCCTCGGTGTGTTGTGGACGGGAATTCCCGCTCTTGATCGCGAGCGCACGATTGGCGGGGGCCTGGCGAATTAGTCCATACAGATCTCGCCTTGTTGAACGACTTCTCGCCACAGTATTCATATCAGAAATCTTCCAACACCTTTCTGAATGCGAAGTTTGCACAGGATGTCGAAGGCACAATCATAACCGTGTGGTAATCCGCAGACTTTCCAGACCGATCGTTATAGAGTCAACGCAAAACTGCGGAGCTTCCCCGACACATTCTGGGATGATTACCCGCTTAAATAATCCCTGTATATCGACAGCTAGTGCGATCGGTTGCTTAAAGAATCGCATTATTATGAAGACTAGATTATCCGTTACATCAGGGCCTTGGGAAAATTGATAGTTCGACGATGCTCTGTTGCACTATGTAGAACAACCAAACACTACTTGTATCTTGTTCTGCCTTCCCGGCTCAGCCGCAGTGTGATGAGGCAGATGGAAGTTGGGTGCTAATTGGATTTCGGGTGCTCTAATGGCATATCCATTTATGAGATTCTAAACAATAGTAAGAACATATGACAAACCTTGATCCAGCGCAAATAATTGTCCAGAGCACCAACTATTTTTCAGCTAGTGGACGATCATCAGGCTGTGGTATTGAGGAACCAGATAACGATCATTCTGTAGGTAGAAGTTTCAAGTACTCTGTATAGCTTTGGTGTCGTCTGCTCACAGTGAACGCTAGAACCTTTCGCTATCCGTGGGTTTGGCATTGTTTTTTGCAGCTGATGCAACAGCGGCCCATCGTCCTGCCACAAGCGGAATATCGTTGTGATCCTTCACTCACCCGACCCAAATGGACGAAACATTGTGTGTCGTAAACTCGTTTTAACGACATGTCGCTGTTTTCTTTCGGAGAGGCCGATCGGAAATTCGATTTGTGTCAGGAACGTCTGTGTCAAAAAGCAAGTCGACTCAGTTATCCATTCATTTCTCGGAATACGTCGGCAGAATAGGTTCAACGACTGGCCGTGCGATGTGACTAGAATTGCAGATGATGACTACCTGATCGACAGGTGCATTTTCTCAGCCGTTAAGAGTAAGTACCACAAACTAAACCGTCTTCGATTGGACACGTTGGCTACCAGTTGCAGTGGACACCGCCGGCATGTGAGTCTGCAGAAGGCTGCAATCGACCAGTTAGAAACTAACTTATCAATAAATATGTAGGCCAAAAAACTCATACTCTGGCCCAATCACGCAGACTAGAACAACTCACAAGGTTACTCGACCTAGTTTATCTCTAACTGCCTTCCAACGAACCAGATTTGCTTTGTATAAGCCGTGCCTAATCACTATAAGGCAGGCTTGTGTCTTGCCTTGCCATCTGTACTGTCGCATTTCTTTGATACACGGCAGTCTGACAAGATGCTTGGGTCCCAGACATTTGAAACGCAGTTGTATCTGGCAAGACCCTACAAAACCCACTGCGACTGCATGGTCCGTACGACCGAAAATGACAGCTTGAAATGTTGCCCTTCTATAAAATCTTCTATCATAAAGCTAAGTGCGCCGGATCTGTATCTTGGTCTTCCCCAACTGCCAGTTGACCAAGACTTCTGCGTGCAATTTGGGTATGAATTGCCGTAAGTTCCAGCAAATGAAAAAAGTTTTGTTGTTGGGCACGATGACTTGTTCATTTCAGCTGTACCGCAATGGCTCCAGCAACGTGCGCGCACTCGGTTCAGGAGTGCATAAGGCGTTTAAATCAGCAACGTAATTAGGTCTATCCGATAAATCTCCGTCTTAGCAGTTAATTCTGACAAGTCGCCCCCACTTGAGTATTTGGTAACCATAATCAATTTGTTTAACAAAGCACGGGCTGCTTAGTGAGTCCGACCAGGGAGCTCTCCAAGTACCTTTCTCGCTTCGAGATAACCCCTTTCAAGAGGCAGCATGTCACATTACTGGAGCCTTTAGCTTCTTTACAGTAGTGCAATGAAGACAGCAAACATTGCCCCAGTCTGGTGTTTTGCTTCTCGAAAGCGTCGTCACCAAACCAGTTTAACTGTATTGGGGAAGCTTAAAACGTTCTTTAATTCGGCGTAGATTAGAGACTATAAGTCCACCAACGTGATCGGCATGTATATCAGGCCAACGTGTCGGGCTTGTATATCATAGCCAAAAAGATGTGATCCTAACAATCATCGCCATAACTTTTAATTCAGGATGCCTTATAGATTGTTTCATTACTAATAGGACTAGGTCACTGCTTCTCCAATGTGGCTTCAAACCTTGTCATCTCCGCATACTGACTGATCTTCAACAGCTCTGTAGTTCAACCACATCCTTGTCACCTTGATTTCGTGTCCTTCTTCGTATCTTCTGTTCCCTTGGTTCTGCACATAGAAACCGTGAGCGGGCCTCAATACTAGATGAGTTATGGTCAATGTGAGAACAAAGCGTCAGTTATAACTTGCATTGTACGATGAACATATGAATTATTCGAGACGGACGTGAATTGCGACGCCAATGACATTATTTGAAGTACCGAGTTTAAATAGGTCAACGAAAATGGACACGCCCCGCGGACATCGAGTTGATTGCGAGACTATGATCGAGTACTGCACCATCACCAGATGACTACTGAGCAACGTGTTCGGTCTCAGCGATCACGAAGTAAGAAGATGAACAGTGACCATAGATGAAGACAAAATTCTTCTTAATCCACTTCCTGCCCAACTCAATGTCTAAACTCCAATCGATTAGCTCTTTGTCCCCTTCTTTAGACCACACGCCCGTGTCCTTTCTTCTACTCGCCAAGCCTGTAGCTTATCGGTTGGTCGCATTGTATGATTCTGACTGGTTCCTTCCTCCACGGCCACTACTCCGTTCTTTTTGTAACTGCCGTATTTGGATGACGTTCTTGTTCACAACTCCCCTCTTGATTTTGCCGTTTTGTTGGATTTAACCCAGGACTCGAAATTAATTATGCTCTATATTCTGTTTGTGCATTAATCATTCTATGATCAGTAGTACCGTTGTTTCTACGACCAGCGTTAGTTTTGCAAATTTGTGTTCGTTGAAATCCGAAGCGTTACTCAACGTTTGTCTGGTTAGCCTTACAACAGAGGTTCGCGGGATCTTCCGCTTACCGTTGTTCGTTTCACTCCACAGCGCGCTTGTAATACGCTTGACAAACTGTGGCTTTATCTTTTTAAACTATCTAGCGCAAATTAAAACATGTATAGGCACGGGAAACCTCGTGCAGTCCATAAGTTTCCTGAATTTTACTGCAACTCATCAGGTTATCTTAATCGGGACAAACCTCTGTGTACTGTCGACAAGTCAGAACCGCACAGGAGTCTTCGCTAAACATTAACTTGCGTGAAGTTTGCTACGACACAGCTTAAATTATGATCTTGGTAGCATCTCGTTAAACGAACCATATTATACGCAAATGAATCCGGACCGGCGGTTTAATGACCAGACAATTATTCAGCGCAAGGGTAGTGGCAGTATCAATACTATTAGTCAAGAGGAGTCACTTATCTTCATTTGAAAGCACCCAATCGAGAACTCTCTACCAGAGTTCGTTGTCAGTAGACGAACTCACGTTGAGCCACAAGGCACTACTTCGGACACTAAGCTAAATCCACACACGATTTGGACATCATAATTTTTTTGTGCTCAATATTAAACCATTGCTGTCAGTCACCTGCATGTTAGTGGACCCGTTTTTGCAGTCGAAAGCATCACTTTTCTGTCTTGCTTCTTAAGTCTTTCTATATATCCTTACATTTAGTCGATTGTTCTGATAATTGTTGCAACGTCCCTGGTATCCTTGTTGAAGACTACGCCTCTACCGCGTCCCTTTACGTTCATCTTAGTGCAGTGGTGCCTACTTGTCTAACATAGTTCACTGCTAGACATTTTACAGTTTCCCGGCAATCTTCTCCGTTTCTCCACATCTACTGCATACCGTGCTTATTCGAAGGTTTTTTTTCACAAGCTGGTTAAAGATTCAATCCACTAGTTGCTTGAACACCTGCACTCAGGTCGTCGGTTCAGTCCCGTTTGATATCTACCTTTATAATAAACAGAGTTTTAATGAATCTGAAATAAGCATCAAACTTGCATAACCCAGAGCCGTTTATTTTAACATTCTTTCTGTTCGAATCTACAGCGGTTCCTCTGAACTTCTGTTTGATCCAGAGCTTCTTTTAAATTGATTTTCCGCTTGTTAGGGGACCACCTTTAACAGTGAATGGCTTCGAGTAATCAATCCCTCTCTGCAGAGTTCATCAATAATTGTTAAGCGTACTCACCGTTCACGGAAGTTTCCAACATGACATTTACCTACACTATTTGTAGAACGACTGACGCACTCGACCACAGCTGAGGTTGG
This sequence comes from Paragonimus kellicotti, assembly GCA_014220965.1. Classification (NCBI taxonomy): domain Eukaryota; kingdom Metazoa; phylum Platyhelminthes; class Trematoda; order Plagiorchiida; family Troglotrematidae; genus Paragonimus; species Paragonimus kellicotti. The sequence continues at coordinate 139,999 of LOND01000126.1, read as the reverse complement.
AATACTCGCTAGATCATTCTACCCATACGCACATACATGCACCAACGCAATCCGGATACTTCTAACCATACTGTACATGTAAGTATGCCGCTCCAAAAATTGAACGGTTTTCTGAAACCAGCTCAAAGGAATGACTGCGGACAGTGCAGGTGAATAAGATCATTCACAGATTCCCGCAGGAAGCGGTCGGCGGTCCGAATCGCAAATACTTGACTAGTCAAGGGTCAAACGTTAGATGAAAACGCAGATCATGGTTTTCACTTATCGTATACTGTAAACACCTTACATAATGTTCCGACAGTTAAGAACATAAGATAGGTATCTTATGGATAATGGTGACCCGGACAAGGATTTAGTGGAAAACGAATCCTTTTGTATGACGGTGCTATCTGTATATGGTTGAATATGCTCATCTTGAAACTGTATCCTGACTTACTGCTTAATTTGGCAACTTGACAGGAATCGAAAATGGAAACTAGAGATTTTTAAAATTTATATTCTATTCGCTCGCATATACCCCTTGATTTGTAGACAACGATAAGTTTGGACGAGTTACGGATATCCTCCTCAATAAGAACCCACTTTCCGGCAACCCCCATTCCGGTTATTCGATGTGATTACTGGTGAGTAGTAGGATATTTGGGTTTCACACAAACTGAACATCACTCACAATTGGTCGCATTCCCGCATACTTTTCAGTCAACCTCTTTCGAAGAGAAGTACTAGACTCACTCGAGTTTCCTGCTTGTTTGGGCTCGTCAGCAGTGCATATTTTTGTCACGGCCGGAACTAGAAAGCGGCGGATTGAAGTCCATGGGAATGCAACCAATTGTGAGTGATGTTCAAGTTAGGTTTTCCATTTGAGTACACGTTGTTCAAGACATCCACTGTGTATGCTTCTCGGGGTATTGCTTGAGTATATGCAGTTGAAGATTCACCAGTTAAGTGCGGTGATCTATTTGATCTGACGCATATAACACGCTTAGGAGGCTGTGAACAGTTTTCTGTTCTGAAGCCCAGTCGGTTCATCATTTTGCTTTGGCTTTCACTGATGCGCACTCTGGAAGTCGCTGACCGTTTTACATAAACCTAGGTGTATATAGGCTTAATCCAGCATATGCATCCCCCAAAGATCAAAGTACAGATCAGTATCTGAAAAATCTAATCACATTAAGACTTGTTCTAACATCAAAGTTTGCGAGGCTAAATCAGCCATTGTAATTGTGTTATGAAGTCAGTAGATATCGTCGAAATCAGTAGACAGTGACAAACACTTGGTTCATTTGATTTCAGCAGTCTTACACAAAGAAAACCACTTTGCCAAAAGATTCATCATGTAAATTAAAAAAATATTCCCTTTGTACAGAGTAACATAGAAATTGCTCCAAAGTACATAAAGTCTCGAAACTAAACTCAGAAGCTACACAGGTAAATGCCGGAAGAGTGGAATACATCCTCCATCACAAAGAGGTATACAACTGAAGCGCGCCCTAGGTACATCGGAAGCGATTTGATATAATTGAAACATTATAGTGAAACGTGATCATAGTTAACAGCAGTTGACTCGGACGCTTCAGGCGGGGTGAATTCTGCGTGCAGATTGAGGCGATCAGACTGACAACAAACACGACAGGGCAGGACAGAAAGCACGCGAATTTCCCGTGACAAAGTTTCAGGCTCCACACTATCCAGCTTCACATGCGCAGTCCATTGGACAATGATGTGAGATATGGGTTTTTCCGGTTTCCCAACTTCTGGCTCATCGATACGGGACACACGCTCTGCATCATTAACTATAACTTCCCATTTAAGCGTGTGGCGTAGAAACTGAAGAAAAAATTACAGTTGCGATGTTTAAAAAAATTCGCGTTCCAACGATGTAAAGGAAGAGAGCATGTAAGTTATTAATTTGTTAGATTTTCTTAAAAACATCTAGTACATTGTTTACAGGTGAATTTATGTAAACAATCCTATGTGGCAATTTGGCACGGTCAAGCCAGTGGCGTACACGGTGGACACACTCGTCATACTCCTGGTGAGACAAAGATACATCACACATGCGTGAAACTTATGTTTAACATGTGAGTACGAAAAAGGCTGGCTGAGGAGCCTGTCTCAAGTTTGCAAGCTGTGATCACATGGAAATGGTGCTTATGTTACAATTGAATTTGTTGCTGAATCAGTTCTGAACGATTCAGAATACGGCCTCACCAACAACAAAACAATAACCGAACTCCAGAATTTTCTCTGCACAATAAAATTTCCCTAAGATTCCGGAACGCGTTGTTAATAAAATATTCACAAAGATGACTATACCGTGAAGAAATTTTTTTTTAAGTGAACGACGTATTTCGGATATGCCCAATGGTCAACAACGTCCGCCTCAAGAGCACGTCCATCGGAGGGCAAATTCCCGTCGGGTAAGGATATGCGCCACTAATGAGTTCTAACGAAATTAAAACTCCAGTCTAGTGACAGAAAAGCTTAAGCAAATGATAAAACTGTAAGAGTTGCTTAATCTACAGCGAAAACTATCATCTTTATTCGTCAGTAAAGTTGTCACCAGGCAGAATTTGCTTGAAGGACTCTACTAAGCAACCAGAGTTTAGATAATTCAACCGAAATCGCCTTACTGTGTAGCGATTTACGGAAAGGCGCAGCACATGCAGAAGCCAGTTCGAGTAAACAAATGCAACAGGTAGACGGATGTTTAAAAACAGGGCAGACGAGGTGACACGTGAAGACGTTTCGAGATTACTACGCAGAATATCATGGGCGTGAAGTAAGATAATTGACCAGGTTGACAATAGACGTTGATAAGCGGATTACATCTTTATCAGCCTCAAGACATTTCGACACAACCTGCTAGTCGTAACGATGTGTATAGTCTGTATGTACGACCAACTGGTCGAAGGCCCAACATCCTGACTCAAAAACTCAGTGCGGACGAAGCGATCTAACGGTAAACGTGTCGTACATATTTTCAGCCTTCTAACTGGTATGTCGACAATCACTCGCACAGCCACTCATGACTTCGTCAGATGTGGTGACCCGGTGACAACGTATCAGTTAGACAAAAAGCTAGGAAGTGCAGTAGTAACATGCCGCATTGGTGGTCAACAGAATGGCTACGGAAAGTGGTTATGCAGCTATGACTGGAACAATCCCGCCGGATATTGATCGAACAACGGAAACATTACAAAGTGTTACCTGTTTAAGTGGGCAAGTAACCACTATGCCAAATGCTGACAACAGTAATTTGACGGATGTTGGGCTGAGTGCGATCACGGTGGCGTCCATTTGCATCGGTCCACAGTCCTGCGATGAACAGAAATTAGCAAAGGATATTAAAGTGTCAGATTGAGTAGACAAGGTAAAGTGAAAAGCTCTGGAACGCTATCAGTGACAATTGTGTTGACCTGGTCAGTGGAAACATGAATCGATCAGTGATCGCACTTCGAAAACCAAAATGACATGCATCAACTCATGCGGACGGAATAACACAAATACTTTAACGAAAGGATTCCTACTCTGTTTACTCTTTGTACGTGATTGTAGCATCAGGCTTAGCAAATGGCACGTACATGTCCAACACTTATCGTAGCTTGTGTACCCCTAGTTCTACACATACAGCGGAATCATGATATGAGTACAGACACTCGAAAATTGACTCGGGTAGAAGTCGCTGATCACATAGCCGTGAAGTTTAAGATTCGGTCATCGTCCTTGCTCCTAAATTTGACCAGCCTGACAGTGTCCGACCTACATATGACCTTGTATGTCATACGGCAACAAAGGAAATACAGTGTGAAGGTTTGAGAAATGTCTTTCCCGGCGTAGAACAGAACCATTCATTACGTCTTCACTGCAGTTGACCTCGACGACCAGCATGTTACAGTTAGACAGAGTAGCCGAATATGTTTACTCACTATGACTTCGTATTTATTTCAGTCAATGTGGACATTTTCTATATATTTCAGGCGTATAACGCGATGTAAGTAGAAATTACTCCCCACTTGTCGCCTTTTCCAAGTTTAAACCGGAGCACCAAGGTAAGGGGGTGGCCAAAAAAAAACCTTTGGCGAAGGTTTACTCTAGAAAAATGGCTCGCAAAATTTCTGTCCAGAGGAGTGAACCTCGAAGATATGCCCTCTTTGATGGTGACCTCAAATTCGCAGAGGTGATCGCCTGAATGAACTGATGGAAGCTAATCAGAAAACAACCCACATAGGTTCGATGAAGCTGCTCGGTGTTCCACCGAACACTGCGTGGCGTCACTCGAGTACAATCTGAATACAAAAGAAAGCATCACAAGAATTGTCGGATACTCAGATGAAAGTAACGGTGAAAGTGCGCATTTCACTGTTTCAACAAAATAAACATGTACTTCCTCTTACATGCGCTGTTACTTGTGACGAAAGGTAGATTTTGTTGGATAGCACAAGAAGGTCTACTGAGTGTTTCGACAAAATCAAATCCTCTCGAATGATATCCAAAGACGAAATTCACTTGAAGTCAATGAAAAGGATTTAGTGAACTACAGCTCACTGGATCAGTCAGTGACAGATTGTCACATTTTTTCCTTTCTACATTAAGCGGAAGTGCTTCTGAGAACAAACTGAATAAAGTGGTGCTTAGTTTGTATAGGAAGTATGAAATTCAGCCGAGTTGCATTTTTTAAAAATATGACTTCAAAAATGCGGGAACTTTCAGGATGATTCAGTAAATAGGAAACAATTGCGAAGCTCATTGAGTTCAAGATAGTATGAACAAAAGCAGGTTTTGCCTTAAAAAGCGGGAAGAGGAAACATACTAAGTAACCGTATGCGTTTCTGACAACAGGGGAAGTTGTAAACGTGAATTTCTACTTTCAGGGATTGTGGATCGAGTTGAAAATGACTAAGATACCCGTTGGGCTAATATTTTCGCTAACCACTTATCTCAGCAGCCGAAAATCTGAGGAAAAATGAAAACAATATTCTCTCTAAGCCGGATAAAAGTGCAGGAATTGTTCTACTCAATAAGATAAATTACGTAGATAAAATGCAATCTATACTAGATCGCAAGATCAAATTCGAGAAGGTGGAGAATGAGAAAACCCCTCAAATAGAGAAGGCGTTACTGAAAATATTACGCTCTATGAAACAAAACAGGATAGCTGATTCCCCAATTTTCGAACGTATCCGACCAACTGGAACAACAATTCCCAGGCTCTATGGATTACCGAAAGTTCACAAAGCAGGTAAACCTCCTAGACCTATTCCAGACATGTGCAACTCATCATATCACTCGCTTCCTAAACCGTTATCTCACCTCTTTGAACCTGTCAAACCGAAGTTGTCAAAGTATAGCTCACGGGATTCTTTTGAATTCGTTAACACAATCGACGAACTCAACCCAACGGGACAGCAAGTGTCTTCTCTTGACGTATCATCCTTGTTTACAAACGTTCCACTGAAAGAGACCATAGACTATTTATGTGATTGCACTGTGGCCAACAGTCTAGATGTTTTTATACTCTTAACAGAGCTGAAACAGCTATTGTACTTTGTACTCAACGTACAATTTAAATTCAACGGGAAACTATATCGACAAATAAATGGTGTGGCAATGGGATCCCCATTGCGGCGGTTGTTTGCAGATATCTTCATGATGAAACTTGAAAAAAAAACCAGCTGGAAAAAGCCGTTCATGGATGCAGTGTTCATGAGCGATATGTGGATGATATCCTATGTGTAGTTAGCGAAAACGCTAACCCAACGGATATATTAACCATCTTCAGGGATTTCAAATCCACTACACTAGCCCAATGTGTTTGGTTACGAATAAAAAACGCTGATACACGTTTGGTAAAGATGATGTGGATTGGGATTTTGAGGAAAGCTATCATAAAGACAGCAGTTATTCACACATGAACTCTCGCGAATCTGACAAGTCAATTTTTTTGTATTGATAAACAATCGCATACGCGACGCTTGCAAAGAAACTGAGATCCTGCACGCGTAAATGAACATACTTCTTACAAGAATGCATTAGAGAATTGGATAACGGAAGCAAGGCGTTTTCATCTGCAGGGAGTCGTCACTGAATGACAGCACCTCGGTGGATTAATGGAATTGCTTACCCTGAGACAAGCAGTCAGAAACAAACGTTGACTAGCCTCCTGAGCACGTCTGGACATCATACGACGGTGATTACACCAGTCTGCTTGCAGTGTCAGCTGAGAGAGAGAGGGTCTGTTGGTAGCGGTTCGCCGTGCCTTAAAACCTCTCTCGAATCCGGACTTTAACTCGGACGACTGTCGGTCCAGACGGAGAATAGAAGCCAGTTGTCGATGTACTAGTAAATCGGCATAACGTCGTATCGGAGAGGTGAAATGAGTGTACAAAGGCACATTGAGACCGTAGTGCCAAGTGTACTCAAATACTCGTTCAGGTTCGGTCTTGGCGATCGTGAGCAGATCCGGTTCTAATTTGATCACGTCGTCTAAACTAAAGTAAGTGGCCATCTAGAAAAAGAATACAGAATGGAAGTAATGATTTTAATGGGAAAAATACAAGTACAATATTCACTGTGGGGAACGATTACTACGATAAAAGATACAAATATGGCCAACCAAGACAGAAGCTTGGAGATGACTGCACACGCCAGTTTTCAGCACTGGGGATTACAGATTCTTACATTGTCACAAGACACGACTGAAACCAATATGTAGAAGTAAACTAAAAATGGTCTCCGACGTAGTGCTCCATGTGATGGTAATTAGGACACTTCATAAACATTGTTGCAAGCATCCTGTCTATATCGATTGCAAAGACGTTGGAAACTCATCACCTGTTCACACCGGGGTTTGACCGCACACGTGAAAGAACATCTGAAAGCGGAGCAAGATGAACACAGCAGTACTGATGAACGTTACGCTACACAATATATTCGGGGCACAATTCGACGAGTGCTCTACGAGATAAACGTGCACATCAAAGTGTTATGGTTTGAGGACTAGCAGTACCGTGACCGTGACACAATAACAGAAACCCAGAAGACCGGATTGGTTTTCCAGCGGCATGTCTTACCCATGTGAGTATGAACTAGCGGAAACCGAGATGATGTAACTAAAATCCGCTTCCAAGACAAACCTGTTTGCTTTCGCAATCGAAAAAGAAAAGACAACTACACTAACAATGCTAACTAGGGCACACTATCATTTGGGCTACGGAATCTATAAACAGCATTAGTCCACAAAAATTGAAGATCACTCACAACTGAGTGCAGCCCTCACATGCAGAAGGACAATTTCAGTTAGCTAGTAAGTGAGTTGGTAAGTATGAGCCACAAATTCTGCTCTCAGAATAGTTTATCAGTGGTGTACATCCTTGCCACAACGGAGATCTAGACTTCGGGACAGTATTGACATGTACAGAACAGATGCGCGAATATCCACAAAGTCAGGTGCGGTCGACAACATAAAACGTCATTTCGATAGATAGGATGACAGGTAAAGAAATATATCGTGATATATTGCCCGTGATGCAAATAGAATTTGTGCTTTTGTATCTAAAAGGTGGGCGTCACATATAGACTGGAGAAGTTGGGATAGTGCAAGTGAGCTGCTTTCTGCAATCACTCCCGAGACAAACATGCAGCGAGTCGTATGCATAAGCGGATATTATTAGTCTGTCGAAACCCAAAAAGGTTGGACTGAAACCTGCGACCGTGTGAGCGACAGCCGACGTTTGCTAATACTAAACTACTCCGAGTGTTTCCAACCACGTTTTGAAGAAGACGGCGCAGATGAGTTGTTCTAAGCCGCACGAATTTGAACACGTAAGAGGAGACCCAAAGTATGACCACGTATTAATGATCCGGGAGATTCAATATCTTCACCGCAAAAGACGCTTGGCATGGGAAGTTGTTTGTTGCATGAAACCCACCACAGTGTGAAAAAACAAGGCTGACATGCATTCGCATCCATTCGGCAGCAGTGCATCGTCATTCGCTTTGGTGCAACGTCGTACAGTGCGTATACTCATTTTCAGTAGTCACTTCTGGCCCCTCATTTTCCTGGAGTCAAGACCTATTTTTAGTTCCCGTGCGTACAAGTCGTGCTATACTATTCAAACAAAAATGCATGTTATACAATATTACTAAACCAAAGTTATGATTTTCGGCTGACCGATTTCGGTACTGCGTGAATTTGGGGTTGAAAATTACCATCACAAACAACACAACCACCGTTTTCGTAAGAAAAATGACTTTGAAAACTGGTACAGTGAGAAGGCACAGTGCTCGTCACATTATCTGAATAACACAGCCCAACCGGTGGTCTCAATGAGAAAGATCCCTTGCTTCGAAGTATTGAAAGATAATTTAAACCGTGAATTCCAAAGAGTATGTGATCAATCAGTCGGCGTGTTCGCCTGCGTTGCAGATCGCCACATTTCACACAAGCTTTCAACCACGTCAGAGCGCTGCTCTACTACTACAATCAATCTGCGGTTGGTCTTATCAAAAAGCTATAACTAGTTTTGGTAGAAAAAAAGAATGCGGACAAACTTTAGCGTGAACTGCATTAAAAAACACAGGAAAATGGTTATTAAAATATTCATGTTATGCTGAACTGTTTGAAGTAAATTCAGTCGGACACGTTGTTGCACGCTTCCACAACTTGGTTGTACACAGACGATTCCTAACTGAAACCAAGAACTACTTCTGACATAACACAAATGACGGAAATATGCGCATGCACAATATGCTTTTGTCATATAGAAAGTAGTGAGACGAGCTGATGAGATTAAAATGTCCACACGATGAAGAGTTTAACCGTCTCCAGTGACCAACTGACAACAAGGGAAGTAGGGCAGAACCAATCGATTGCAGATCGGCCATGGCAGTTAACTGATACAACACGGCATGCATGACGTCTGCGCAAAAAGTATGTAAGATGTGGTCCGCATACGCAACAGTGGTTCGGAATAGGTTTGACTTTAACGCATGTGGAACTTTGAATGCCTCATGCTGAGCATGACTTCTCACACATTCAAAATCAGAAACACCGGATGTCTGCCTGATATATGTAATTTATGGACGAACATACAGAGGTGTCCGTAGATTTACGTAGGCCACTGAAGCCCAACAGCACAATACACCACGGATAACTGCGGCAAAAGTAGCTTTCAAGCATCAGTGCACCATGACTGGTTACAACTAAGGTGATGGTTCATTCACCAACGGCATATACGTCCGCCAAAGCAGCACCAACAACCCGATGTATTGAAACTTCTCGGCTAACGTGACCTGTTATCTCGTGATGACCACTCTAACGAGAGGATGATTACCCCATCTTGTCCATACTCATTTTTCGGAGGATGCATGCAAATTACATCTATTGGGTAATCCTATGGTTTTGTAGCGGTCACTTGCGCGACTACCTTTAACACCTCGTTGTGAGTACATGTATATCCAGCTCTGACTTATATTGACCTCAGTTAGATAAACTAAGAAAAATGCGCATTCTACAAAGTAATTTGGCAAAACCACCCGTGAAATATTGGGTAATAGAGATGTAATATGAACGCTTTACTCACAATATTAATAAAAGTAGAGACTGGACATAGTGCAGGGGGGAACATGCAGCGAGGAACACTTATAAAGAGAAAGTATCTCAGGAACCCCTTGACAGATACATAGTATTAGCTAAAGCAAATCGCGGTATACAACCGCCACTATAAAGACAAACACTGGATAATGCACCGTTCGTTGTGGTTTAGCTGAAGGGGGCGTGTGGACGCACTCTTTAACTCACTTGCAGATCTGTTACTTGGTTGCAAAGTGCAGGTAGTTTGGTATGGATTGTTTGTGTTAAGATATGGAGGCTTCCATGAATCATATTGCAATAATCTCCTCCCTGTTACTTCGACACTGACATATTTGCTTTCTTATTAGCATATTAGTGAAGTGTCAATATAAGTCACATTTGTGCATTGTTGTCAAGATTGATTATTAATCATTGAAAAGCGACAGGTCAAACCAAATCACATACCTTCATACGCACATAGACCAAATGGGAGAGAGCATCCATGACGGCGGCACGTTCCTCATCTGGACGGCCGGAATCCTTTAGACGTTGATTATGATCACGCAATGCTGACTGAAGATGGAACGAGGAAAAGAATTACGGATGTTTTGGATTGTACATAACGAGGTGCACTCGTAATAACAGGGGTAACAGCCATCTACAATCTGGAAAATAACAAAAGTTTAAAATTATCGTAGTAGAACACCACGCGAAAAAAATATGAACAAGTTCCATGAGAATTCATGACCCGACGATAGTTAGAGAACAGGCCAAACTCACCGACAATGCTTTCGAGCTTCCGTCTTGCAACTGTATCCCACCTGTTTCAAGCAATTTTGTCTGTAAAAAGGTATAACACAACAAAAGACAATGAGATAGACTGAAAAGAACATGCAAGGTGGTTAGCATACCGGGAACATCATCCGGTCACCTACCAGTTCAGCCATATTCCGTTTGGATGGTGCACTATGCCGTCGAAGAAGTACACTGGACCAACCGTCATCCAGTAAGCGATCGGAATTGGGAGTGTTCACAGTAGCTGTTTGGTCAACACGTTCGACTGTTTTAGGACTACTTCGGCGTTGGAACGCTTCAAACAGACGTCTGGCAACTGCCTGATTAGCAGCGAGCATCCACTCTTCAATTAATTGATGACTTGGCCCTGGAGCTTGAATGGAATAGCCGCGGGGCCAGATAGTGCGGTCTGATTGCGTTGAAACGTCCTGTGCATTGCTGCTGAATCGATCAAAACAGATAAGTGTCCTCAAACTGTAAAGCGCAGATGACGTAAAACTGTTCTAAAGATCTAACAGCCGAAGGTCAGAAGAAGGTAAACGCAGTCCCCGAGCAGTCAGGAAGGCTAGAGCAATGACACCGGTTGCGGATCAAGCAAGAGCCTGTACGCACGAGTCAAATGCGACATATGGAAGGTTACCAACAAACAAATCGCACAATCGACATTAGTAGAAACAGAGGGGGATGCATTCACAATTGCTCACCGAATGTTCGATGAAAGGTTGGTTATACAAACACCTACGTCGTGACATGTGTTGATCCCGAACTTGACCGGAGTAGAGAACCCTTCAGATAACTTGCTGACTGACTATCATATGAACTTCCTAAAGTAGCAGACGATCACAGAAATTCGTAATCGTCAGTCATGGATGAACATCATGGTTAACAAGAAGTAATCGTGTTTCTTACCATGGCAATCTAGTGACCTGAATATTAAGCACAAGCCAAAATGGTTGAACATTCGGTTGTGCATCAACAAGATGCATCACGAGAGTGTGACCGGAGTTAAAATCCAGGTCGTGGAAAAGGTGCACATTACTGATGGGATATAATAAGAGCGCAACTCGCCACCGAAAGAGCCCGGCTAGAAAGTCCATCTCATTGCGAAGGCTGCAAACAAATGTGAGTGACGTTCAATCTGACGTTAACTAAATCCCCGAATAATTGCCGGCAATGTGACGTCAAACAAGACAAACAAGAGCAAAATGCTGAAACGGATAGCGAAGGGTTTTCAAGTTGAGAGGGAGTGAGACGACCAGAACGTAACAACAAACGGCTCACGTGGACGTTACGAAATAAAATAAAGTTAAGAGCACTAGCCGATAGAACGACATGGTTTCACATAAGCAATTCATTTAGCAGTCAAGTCGACACGACACATCTCAGCTGTTTACCATTGAAAATTGTCGGTGAAAGCAATGAGGATGAAAGAAAAACAGCTACGAATTGTGTAAGGTGCACTGAATATAACAAACCAATTTCTTGATTGTACCGTATGCCTGAAGTGATCAAGAAGGTTTCTCACTATAAAAAATCCACAATGGCACGTTGTACGATCTTTGCTAGAATGGATGTTTGAGCATCTCATCCAGAACAGTCAGTTCCAATGTTTGGCAGAACTGTGTACCTAAACGCCATCTGATAAACTAACAGAAAAACAGCAAAAACGAAATGAACGATGAACTTACTCTAACAACGGATGGAATTGCCAATGTCAGCGATGTCCGTGTCGAACACTGTGGAAGGCAGGTCGAACTCAATTTTAGCTTTTTGAAGAGTAAGTGCACCATTCTGTACACGTTCCTTTCGGAGATTTCGTGCTATCTGGGTTACAGAAAACGAGTAACAGTTACATGAAAGCAGACCATTCCAGATGGATTGCACCGCAGGAAGAATTAATTATCTGAGTTCTGAAGCATAATTTTTTTTACACGAAAGTGCGTCGCGCATAATTTTTAACAGGCTGAACACAAAAACACGATGTGTTCTGGGGATCCGACCTTGTGATAGGTTTAGTGTACGCGTGGTGCGATTTACAATCACTGTTGAACCTGACCGATGTTAATCGTGATGAACTGTGACCGGTGAAATTTTATGATAGCGAAATTAGGGGGAAACATGGACAAGAATATAACAGCAAATTCAAAGACCTCTTCATACAAAGCTTTCAACCCTATCCTTGTAGCTCTACAAACTATACAAGTGAATATATCATTCAGTACGACAGTAACCGTGGTTTTCGGAGGGCGTGCTTCGTTTCCGAGTGGAACTGCCACGAATTGTATAGATTGTTGCTTAACCCATTCCAGGGTGTGTTCCATGACCTTGCTTCGTAAATAACTCGCGACGCTGCTCCGCAAATTACATCGGTATTTGTAGATAACATTGGACTTGCATCACTCAGATACCGATCGTTTCACACGGCTTGTTGGATTCAAAAAGGTTCTGAACAAGATGACTGAGTAAGCAACGTTGTGTGTGTTCGGAGATGGAACTAACAAGACAAAGCCAATTAGCTTGACACCAGCACATGGAAAACGGAGGAGTACATGCTTCTTTTTTAATAAAGTCTCAAGTCAAACACCAGAATTTAGAAGCTGTTTTGAGCACTTCAAAAATAGTGTCTAGAATTGACCAATCAACCGTCTTTTTCAGAAAGTCTTGACGTAGGATGAAATAAGTAGCTGTGGTTAGTGGTCAAAATTCACCAGAAGCACAAGATTGCTCTCGTGGTTTTTGCACTCATCAGGTATGCATGCCTTGCAACCTCTTAAATATCCTGTCATAGAAC